>OOFJ01109803.1:0-13081 GCA_900323375.1 Benthosema glaciale
TTTAGCACCAACATTAAGACAAATCAAAGTTGTCAAACGGTGAAAGTAGCCGATCTGCATGAGGATGCGCAGCGCTCTCGTCGGCTATTTTGCAATCCCAAAATATACACACAATATCCCACCATGATCCCCTACTAGTCTCCTCACCTGGTAGAACTCTCCCACTTGTCGGACGTATCCTGCCACCTCCGTGTCGGTGGGCTGGATCTTCCAGTGAAAGCGAGGGGTTCGCTTGTACTCCTCCACGCCCGTCCAGTTGACCGTGGGCAGGAACCTCTCCGTCAGAGGGGCCGCTACGATGACGTCCAGCTGACCGCTGTAGATCAACACCTGGACAATGGACGACAGACAGAGACAGAAGAGCTCAATCGAATGTGTGTTATACAACCACATTATCATCATTTTGTTTTAATTGTATGTAATCGTCTGCAGAGCATGAAACCAGCCATGTTGCTGCTTGTACCTGGCTGTACCAGTGAGTGACAAATAAACCCTGCTATATTGAATCTTGACTTGGTTAAACTAAATTGAATTATGTGCGTCCAACACCGAGTGTGATGGACTGGACACATCACAGACAGAAGGTAAAGCTTATGCCACAACTCAAGCTTCGTAAATTAAAATTCTTACTGACAATGTTTTAATACTTAAACCCTATATTTGTCAACTTGTTGCCCCATTTTTTCATCCAAGCCAAATCTCACCGAAAACAGAATTTCACATGCATTGTCAAGCTTAACCGCTTGCCTCAAACCCTATACTTAGGTGATGAAGAAATTATATGATTGCCCATATCATCTAACCTTTATATTTACCATGATTTATAAGACATGTGCCATTTGGTGGCTATGGGGGGCCTTGGATGTCTGCACTGGGCCTAGTGGCCGTTTGTGTTATAGCATCTCTTGTTGTTATGGTTTACTTTGTCCTTGGAGCACCTACAGTAGCTGTGATTTCTGCCCTGTGCTCTTGGCAAACGTCAATACCACTACATGAGTGCTATTGTACTTCTCCTCATGATATCATGTTACATAGAGCATACATCACCACCGCAGAGTATCGTCTCGACTCATATATTGCCTCATTGATTATTGATTGATCCAGAATTCCACGGCAGAAGCCTTCACGCGTTCACAAACTCAACCTCCCAAGTGTTGGGACTGAGGATGGAGGCTCACCCTGTAGCTGTCCATCAGCTCCCCCAGCCAGGGTTTAATGCTCTTCATCACATCCTGAACCAGATGTTTCTCCACCTCGGAGCCGTCGTTGAACGTCAGGTTCCCCACGTGGATGGAACGCCTCACCTCCACCAGATTCACAAACTGGGAGAAGTAGTCCTGGTCTTCAGGCTCCTGTGGAAGAAATCATCATGGGAATTACTTTCATACATGCTTATAAAAGGTGTTTTGAGGGCTAATGTGCCTAGTTACATGCGTTTTGAGGACTAATACAAAGTAAAGAGAAAGAAAACACAATAAAAGATCCATGTTAGAGGGCATTGTTGCCGATTTCTAACGTTCTAATTGGGACATTGGGATTGTTTGAACATCTGTTTTTCACATGTCGTGCTCACAGCAGGATGACAAGATTCAGACAAAACAAAGCCCAGTAACAAGAACGATCAAACGATAGTAGAAACTGTGATCAGAAGAGAGAACGCGATAAGAGCGTGGTTGTCAAAATTACCAAATAAAAAGGACCAGATCAATAAATTACTAACAGTGGCTGCTTTACACCTTAGTAGCATATTACATGATCAACATCGTGACTACACGATATCAATACACCTCACTTTTTTAATTTTGTCGTTTACATTTAGGTGCCTCTACCGTTTGATTCTTCCATAGTTTAGCATTTAGAGTCTAAATGCTAAACTATGGAAGAATCAAACGGTCAACGGTGTCCAAACGTGTCTTTAGTTACTGTACGGTTGAGGCATGAGCTGGGTAGAATGGGTTTCAGCGTACCTGACACGACATGTAGTTGTAGTAGTTGGTGCAGCCTGTGGCGTTCTGGAAGAACGAGGGGTAGGGGTCCACGTCGCCATTCAGCAGCCTGTCAAACACCTGGAGCACATGGAGACAGACCACATGCTTAGGCATAGTAAGCCACAGGGAACAGAATGGTCTTGTTAACTACTTAGGCCATATACAGGATTAGTCGTTCCACGAAGCTTGCACATATTGTCTCTATTTTTTAAGTAATTTTAAATGTTGCCTGTAATAACATGCCCAATTCACGGACACCGAGTTGACATTTATTTAAGAACTAAAAAGAGGATAAATAGGATTACAAAAACATCAAATGATGTCTATGGCATTCTGCGGATGACAGAAATTAGTTTAACTTTTGATCAATCAGACCGGTCAATAGAACACAAAAACCCTCTTTATGACAAAGAACTCATTTCCCACTTAAATTGGATAAGTGCGGTCATCACGAGCAACGACATTTGTGCACAAAAACAATCTTCAAACTTCAAAAACGATCGGCCCTGGATGGTCTCCCACCTCAAACGCCTCCACCCATCTCTGCTGCTGGATGAAGCGAACGCCGGCGTCAGTCTGCTGGACCACATACTGTCTCTGCAGCTCATCGATCATCCCTGTCTGGTACAGGAAGTCGCCGTAGCCGCCCAGCATCTGAAACACACCCAGAAGAACACAGGCCGGCCGTCAGAGAACAGTACGCTATCTGAAACACACCCAGAAGAACACAGGCCGACCGTCAGAGAACAGTACGCTATCTGAAACACACCCAGAAGAACACAGGCCGACCGTCAGAGAACAGTACGCTAGTTGTCGCTCTTCATCAAAACTCCCCTACTACATTTTGATTGACGGCGGTAGCGTACTGTAGCAAAGTGCTCGCATTAAAACTCAAACGTGAATCACAAGACGAGGACAGGTTGCTTCTGGGTGTTAATGGAACTTTCATAAAAATTGAGTTCCAGTCGGTCACTCCAGCACATAAAAACGTTGTGAAACTTGGACCATCATTTGTGTTTAATGGTAGACCAACAAACACATTCAAACACCTTTGACAAATTAAATCATTTACACAACGGTTCTCAGTGTTTGTGCTGCTCAGTCTGAAAGGTATTTCGCCAACTAGCTCCCGGGACGCCAGAGGGGTTGGGACAGTACAGCAACGGAATACATTTAAACAAATTAGCAGCACCACTTTGACAAACCCGATACACACCAACATGACCGATCAGATATCTTGGCTGAAAACTAAACTTGGCTGTATAACATGTGTTCCATTCAGAAACATACCAGTTCCGGGTCACAGAGTCCATCCCCAATGGCCATTCCTTGGAGGTTGATCTTAACCTTGGCATTGGGGTTGCTTTTATGAATGTAGTAACTGATCGCAGGGACATACTTCCCGGCATAGGACTGCAAGGAGAGACAAAAGAAATAGAAATTAATTTCAAATCACTGGAACATTACATCTCTGTGGATTTGACCTTGAACAAAAAAACATAACATTCGGTTGCTTGACGTATAAAGTAGGTTTCGCCAGCCATTGCACTTGAGTCACTCTGAATAAAAGCATCGGGCGAATGCCGGGAATATAAACAGAGGAGGAGTGTTTTAATTAGGCCATTAGTTTAGATGCCAGCAGTGGTGGTATTTCAAGATGCTGGATTGACTGCCTAGCTAAACAACTGTCAAAGTGTTTTCGTCTCTCTCGCTGGCTCCTCGGCATGTGCAATTAAATTATATAATGTTAATCATTGGTCTCTGGCTGTGTGCATGAGACCTGCATAATAATCCCCCCCTTTTTGACAACAAGATAAGATGCAACTTTATTGATCCCGGGGGGGAAATTGGGTCGTTACGGCGGCCAGGGCTCGGATACCGATAAAAGATAAAGCTAAGCTACAACTAGATAGTAATTAAGACTGATGGTACGTGTTTGAATCTACGTCAGTGTTGTAAATTAATAATAACGGTTTTAAAAGACGCAACACAGTACAGTACCTCTCCAGTGGCATAGAAGTCATTGGCCTGATACTCAGGGAAGATCTGGAAGAACTGAGTCAATGCACTGGATAGAGAGAAGCAAAAAGGTGAGAGAGGCGTTATTAGAGATTCATATGAACATTATAAATAATCTGGCAACACATATTTCACAGACAGGGTTTCATGCGTCTGTTTCAGTGGTTTTCAACCGGTTTCATTTAAAGACCCACTATTGATTCGTTTTTTCAGCCACGGACCACCATTTGATGACATTTAGCTTCAGACCCAAAATAAATAATATTTAGTTGTTGGATAAGATTTTGTCTACAATTCCTTGCCTTTTGGCAAAGGTTTATCAAAACAACAATTCTTCTACATCCTCCAATTGTGTAGACTTCATGGAAAATTAAGTAATGCAGATGTTTAACAGTAATGCAGAGAGCGTAAAATGAAAAATTACGCTCTCAAGAGTTAAAAATCTATAAGGGTTTGGTTGGTTTGATTACCAACTCTCCATCATTAAGCTGGGGACCACCTGGAACCCTCTCAAGGACCACTGGTGGTCCCCGGATCGCATTGGTTTGATCATTGGGATTCTTTTTTTCCTTTTAAATGTTACAGTTCCTTATCATGCATAATTGTTCTTGATTACATTGTGTCTTTATTTTACGGCATCTCATCTCTGCAGTAGTCGAGCCATTCTACAGTACAAGCCAAGGGCCCATTCATACTCAAGAAATGCTCATTGTGCCAAAAAAATAAAACTAAATAATAAAAGAAAATACTTTTTGAAATATTTCTCTTAGATTTCATAATAGAATTAGGGGCTCTAATCTGTCTGGAACCCTTCTCAAATTTGGAATCATACGTCATAGCTGACAGACATCATAATTCACACAGTAGAATAGATCACTGGCACTGAAACATAAGTCAGAGATTCACAAAGGGGCCACCATGCATGACCTTATTTGGTCATGATACATGCCTGTCTTACTTGCTATGTTTGTATATTAACATGACCACCACTTATCACTATACACTTATCCCTGCCATTACTATGAATTCTACTACTAGTGAAACCTGCTAATGTTACTGCATTAATCGTGTTACCTGTACAGGTCTCTGCCAACATCTTCCTGGTTCTGAGCATAGCCCCGGTCATCGTCTGTGAAACTGAATCCCGTTCCAACCTGCCACAAGCACAAATAAACACCGGACATAAATATCATATTAGGTAAATACTACAGTAACTACACCATTAATTAATTGTTGGTCGGTGTATATAAGAAACCATCTCATCAGTCCACCCGCTCTCCCTCCCTCCCCCATTTATTTAATGATCAAACAAATACCTACAGGATTGTCGATATACAGCACTGAATATCTCGACGCCCAAGAGTACTCCCTCGAACCGACTGCAAAGAGAGCAAAGAGTGGGTGTTAAGAGACACATTTATATGAAGGAATGTGTTTATATCATGGGTCTTCAACAGGGGGTCCACCAAGGGGTCCACCAAGGCTTTGTGTGATGGAGAAGTACAGAGCAAACGGTCAAGTTGACCAATAATTATTAAACATGCAGATTAAACCTTTTCATAGATTTCATAGTTAGCTTCACAGACTTATTTGACAGTACTGTCATCATGGTTGCATTCATGTTCAAGTCGATTTGGAGGTTATACTATAGTGGGGGTCCCTGCTTCATCTCTCTCAGGGGTCCTTGGCCTGAAAAAAACATTGGAAGACCCCTGGTTTATATGAATCTCTCTGGCTTTGTTCAGACTGCAAAGCAAATACGATTTGATTCTCAAATACAATCTTTAGGACACAGTCTGTCCACAGTCCACGCCGTTATCTGCATGCATTAGTCACAAGTGTGAGTAACGCTCAACTTGTACTGTGTCATAAGACAGTATCGCTTGGCAAAAATAGCCGATCTAAGCTCAAAACTCAGCACGGGTTGCTGTCAGTGTGTGTGTGTGTGTAATTTTTTTTATTTTACTGTCTGGAAAAGCCAAAAATGTGATTTAGACTGCCAGTCAGAACAGCCATACTGTACCGGTCATGTTCTTGTACACCACGTATGGTCCATGTTCCACAAAGAGTCCAAACATAGAGGTTCCTCCAGGCCCTCCCTGAAGCCACAGCAACACTGGAGCCGTGTCTGGTCTCACCTGCACAACAACAATACATTTTACTGGTTACTCGTTTTATTTGTTCCGTCTTGTTTTGTTTTTGTTTTTATTGCACCGTGGATGAGAGAGAAACGTAATTTCATCCCCATGTATGTCTGACATATATTGGTGTGACAAATAAAGAACCTTGAAGTAAAGTTAGTAGTCTTTTTAGTTTTTAACATTGGAATATAATGTAATAAAAGTTGATCTTTCATTGAGATGCTCTGGCAACTTAGTTCTGAACTGAACTTTTCATCACAGTAAAGCAATCTGGATCTTGAACTAAAGCTTTGATTTGAGCACCATCTTGTGGTGACTTTGGCTTCTTCAAAAAGGTAATACTTCTAGTAACAGTAGTCCTCACATGTTAGTAAGCACTAAGCAGTCACTGCAGTCTCCCACAGTCAGAACACACGTGGAAATTGTGAATCAATTCAATCATGAATCAATCAATCAAGAAATGTGATCAGACTCTGCCGAAGTGTGTTCCGACATAGGATGTACCTACACTGGACAGTACAACTGTACATTTAAAAACATGTTCATGTTAAATGCAAACTATCAGTAACAGTAACAAAAATGGCATGCATTTTAATAGATTTAGATCCATTTTAAAATATCATGAAATAGCCTGATTGGCTGAGAGGGCAATCAATGGTTTTGCATTAATTGCGGCAACACAGTTTGAAGACAGACGGGCTAATGCTAGCTGCTTGGTCATGAAAAGAAGATGGGTTAGTTAGTACCATCAACCATCTCCACATTGTGTTTCATGCAGCTGGTAAGGCTGACCAGTTCAACTGCAACATTTAGGGTTCGGTGTAGCAAATGTGTCACATGCCAATCCATATACTCTGTTCCCTCTCCTTCCCACATATCTGCTGACTGCTACAGCAGTACTAAATATTATGAAAGAGATAAATCTACAATAGAGCAAAGACTGACCTCTTCAGGATAAGACAAAGATAAAGTATAAAGGTCTCAAAAAAAGTAGGAAACATCAATACAGCATGAGTGTAATAAACAGCTTTGGCGCCGAGTCAGACTGGTCCTTTCACCAAGTACAGAACCTCCACTAAAGAAGTACGGTGAGTTATTATACTTTGTGTGTTATCCTCTGTATGTTTCATAGCATGTATTTTTTACATTAAAAAAAATAATAAAATAAAAAAAAATCAATCAATCAAGTACTGTAGGTCTACTCAGCAATGCACAAAATACTGGATATCATCCACAGTATATTAGCCATTTGACATGGGCTTTGCAACCTAAAATGCCTTTGACAAGCTATGCTATGATAAATGCACAGAAATGCGTAGGAGACATCTCATGGTTGTGTATATACTTTAGATTTAGACCTGTTTTAGGTCTAGACTTAGATTTAGGCCCCTGCTTAATGTATATGCAGCCCATCATGGCCATAGTCATACCAACAAACAAAAATGAATTTGTTATTGTCATTGTTTTGAACAAGAAGACTGTAGGTATAGTATTGTTTATTCCAAGAGAAAGTGATATGGCCTGATGTCAACCGAGTATTAACTTACCTTACTAATTTATCCACCTGTGATAATCTGTTCATTATATGTTCTCTTCACATTTTGTGAACGAAGACTCATTTTGTAACTTCATCATTATTAATCACACCGTTTTTGTTCATTGAGGTCTGACCTCATGGAAATTACGTTTCCTTAATTTTTAGACTAGTCATGCAGTCTGTTACAAAATAAAATTGTAAACGTTTCAAAAATAATGCTGACATTTTTAGCTTGCGGCCCTTGTACTTTTGGAATTTTGCTGAGTGGCAAAATTCTGAGCCGATTTAGACCTTGGTCTTCAAATGGTTAAAATAAACCACCATCCTCATAGCTTGCATTCTTTTACTCCGACTGGGTCGGGTGCAAAATACACATGTGGGGCAATTCATTATCACATATTTTACCGATACTAGATAGCGAGGGTATTTTGTACTGATGTTGACTCCCCCACACCCCACCGAATTCCAAACTAAATATTCCAGCAGAAGACCTACCTGTGCAGGGAAGAACCAGAAATACATGTTGCTGTTGTACTTTTTGTTGACGGTGAGGTACCCGGCGTAACTCTTGACATTGACACCAGGGTCACCGGGCAGCGGTCCCACCAGACTCAGTCTCCTGGCTAAAAACAAGAACATGTCAGTCCATTAAACAACAGTGAGGATAGAAAAACTAAACACCATGCAGAAGACTGCACGTGAGACACCTATGTTTACTGTACATTCACCTGTACATATATGCTGTCCTTATGGAGGTGATGTTTACAGTTCTGTCACTTTAGTTTCATTGGCTACAGTCTAATCATCGTTGCTTAATCAATCCTTATAATTTCCTGGTGATATAGCTGTAGCCTACTTCATTGCCATGTGCTATTGAACTTTCTTTTTTAAAGACTAGTTTTCTTGGGGCTTTTTTTATGCCTTTATCGATAGGGAACAGTAGACTCACAGGAAAGGGGGAAAGAGATGGGAAGTGACACACGGAGGGCACGCCATCCGGCTGGCTTGTCAGCCTAGGTGTCCAGACGGTTGAGCTAACCGTCCGGGCCCTATTGTACCCATTGTATTGTATCAAATTATATACATTATACGCTGCACAAGGACGCCAAATGTTCAGTTACTGGGTTTTGGTCTGAGTTCATCAGGTTTAATTGGGTGGTGAAGATGCGTACCTTCATCTATGTTGCCTTTCTCCAGGTAAGGTGTGAGAAAGAGTGGCGATCCGGGGTCACCCCCCGTGGCTCCCACGGAGCCGCCGCTCAAACGGTGAGACTTTCTGCAGAAGAAACTGGAGCAGCCTCTCGCCTGCGCCAACTCCACACACGCCGACAGCAGGAGGACGACGCTCAGCGTCTGCCGTAACATTCTGTCACAAAAAAAGACAATACCACAAAAAAGGAAGAAATGTCTCACATCAGTCACATGGTCCTAATCTGGCAATTAGCTACAGGCCCGCTGTTGCCTTCACCAGCGAATTCAATATACATTGTATATTAAGTTGCAAAGACAATCACTCCCTCTTCACTCATGTCACACCAGGCATGTACTGTAGACTCAGACTGCACTTGGAATAATGTAAGATGGTTTTAATAGTGTTACTGTCATAGATTGTAATTATCAGTTTGTAGAGTAAGGAGTAAGCACATTTTGAGGAAAGCACAGTTCAATACAAGGTCTTATAATAAGAGGATTGAAATATCCAGGAAAGGAAAGCACAGTGGATTGTTGGGTCCTCCATTTTCAATTCATCAGAACATTTAATAGTAAGTAAAAACAATAGAACACGCACATCCAAAATTAAATGCCAGGTGCTGGGCCGAAATTAATAATAATGAATAAAGTAATAAGGTCCGCACACTGGACTGGGCTCCTTAAGGCTCAAAGTTTATTCTCACCACAGGGACATGACGTTTCGAGCCGTGAGGCTCTTCATCAGACGTCTGATGAAGAGCCTCACGGCTCGAAACGTCATGTCCTGACATACCTGTATATGACATACAAGAAATCAGAAATGAAAGGCTTTTACTTTTTACTGCGCCATGGGTTTCGAATTTCAGCCACCCGTAAGGTGTGATTTATTAACTCGCACCAACAGCAATGACGCACCTGCCAATTGTGTTACCATACATTTGTGCTTCCCTGCATGGCCAATTTGTGATGACGTTTGTCACAGTTTGTGATGATCAGAGGACGTTTTGATACATTCAGTCTCCCACCTGGAGAGATAATATGTCGTCGTGTGTGTATCTGAGTGAGAACACATGAAATGTATGTAAAGATCACAGACATTCTATAGGCTATATGAGCTCTAGTGAGCTAAACTAAACAACACAACTTACCTTGTAGTGTGTGTTATCTTCTCGGCAGCAGCAGGCTGTGACAGACAGACAGTGCTGAACCTGCTCTATCTGAAGTCCTCCAGTTGCTGCTCAGCTGAGCAGATCGAGAGGCAAAATGTCAGTGCTGTGAACTTGTGATCTTTTTTATATCTACTGTGGTTGGTTGTGAATTTGTGACTGAAATGTTGTGACTGAATTTGTCACATGATCAAACGGACTGATCACGTGACTGACACCGCGTTTGCTACTCTGAGGTGAGTTTTGCTCACTTCCCTTTGCGTTTGTTTTGAGTGTTGCGTCAGCGATTTATTCCATCTCTCCTCTCGAGACACATTGTGAATGTGGACTCACACTATTTTTTAAATAATAAAACTTGCGGAATCATTAAATGATGGTCTACCCGCCGGGTAGACCATAATCCTGCATTACACAAGGAAACTATAAAGCCTGGTTTCTATTTACAGTTGAGTGCTCTGATCCGGTCTGGAGCTGCACCTTAGAGTATATATTGAGACGTACACACGTATACAGGCTCCGTTTCCGTATCCGCTGATACACCTTGATAAACTTCAACGTGAATATTCTATATTATTAATATAAATAATATTCAACGTGAAGTTCAGTTCCCTGAATATTATCATGTTTAATTAAGACGATATTGCGACATACAAAGCATATTAGTGTTGCGCGTGTCTGCGTTTGTGTAACGTACGTTACGAGTACAATATCTATAGCAAATTCGATGTTGCCAAAAATATTATCTAAAATGATTCTGCCACAGTGCCCAAAATAGGAGATTAAACTTGTGATTGATTGATTGATTGATTGATTGATTGATTGATTGATTGATTGATTGATTGGCAGGCAAATATACAATACTACAATAATACAAAAACATCTAAACGTCTTACATTTTTAATAGTGACAGTGACAGCCTACTTTTACGTTATGGGAACTTTGTTCAAGTCAGATCAAGTGATGAGAGGGCGAATCTATGTATCCCATAGCGTGGAGGGATGTAGTAGTCAGGCGCTGACACGAGGGGGCAGCATTGTCTAATAGAATGGAGATACATCATACCACAATAATGGAAATGTGATTGAGACCTTCATCTCGAAAAGAGCACTGAGATTTCAATGCTGTAAAGACTAAAAATAAAAAAGTGTAAGACACTAGAAAAAGGGAGATTTAAAAGAAAGTTATTAAGAGATTGGTGCAATTATTTTTGAATTATTCATTTAGGTTCAACATAAAAATGTTGCATGGGGTTACAAGTGTACAGTACACCATTGTACCTCTATTGAAGTTCATTGTGCTTTGTCCTCTTGACAGATAGGCCTATGTACAACTTTATGAATTGCCTATGTCAATAAAGACACATCAATCAATCTTTGTTTAATCTCTAATCTCACAGGAGGCACTGTTCTGAAGGAAGTCAAGGACTCCAAGTACCTGGGCTCATGGGTCAACTCAACCGAGCAAGATTAAAGTGAGGAAAGCACTTGCATGGAGGCTTCTTCTATGCAACGGTGGAGTCTGCTCATCATATATGGCAGTGAATACTGGACTCTGAAGCAAACCCTGCAGAAGTCTCTAGATGGGTGCTACAGTAGTACAGTGCAGCATCAGCAAGAGTATATACATGTGTTACCAACAAGTTTCTGTATGAGTAGGTAATACCAAAGGTGATATGAGCCAGAATGAGACTAGCAGGACACTGCCAAAGACATCAAGACTGTGCCAGCCAGCAAATTGGTGCTGGGGAACCAACATGGGCAATGACCAAACTCCAAAGTACCAAACAGCTGGACATGAGTATGGAGAACCGGGATGACTGGAAGCAACGATGGAGGTCGTGTCTGAGGGATGACCTAGAGCAGAGGTGGGCAAGTGGCTGCCCGGGGGCCACACCTCCACCTTCACTTAATGCGGCCCTCAGGTTAATATCAGAATACTGATATATTATTGACTTCAGCTGTTACAACCCGCTTTAATTACAAGTACCGATAATGACTAGTATTAAATGACTACATGACTAAATGATCTACAAGCTCAAAACGCGCCGCAGTGCGACACGTTTTGAGCTTGTAGATCGGCTATTTTTGCTACGCCAGTAATATGCACCGTATGTGGCCCTCTGGAGTGAGTCTGGAAATATAGTGGCCCTCTCCATCGTCAAAGTTGCCCACCCCTGACCTAGAGAGATCTCTTAGGAGAGCCCTGGTTAAGAAGACACTGTAGCCTACATGTACACACATTAAAACATAAAGACGAATATAAGTGAATAAATAAATACCAATGATCTCAGCATTGAAAGGTTATTAGTAATTACAACCAAAAAAAAAAAACTAAACAGGCTCAGGCTGCCTCAATCCATCCAATTAGTCATCATTCATTAGCCACAGTGTTTTACTATTCAATTTGTCTCCTCCTCACATCAATGGTTGCCCCTGACAACCCACCTAGCCAACCAGTGCGAGATCGACCCTCTGGACTATGGCATCCAGACTCTATTTTCAGTGTTTTCCCACAGACAGACTTTCACTTTAAGAAGGCGCGGCGGCGCGCCCACGTTGCAGTGTGGTGTGTTTATTGTAAAAAATCTTAAAGTGGCACATGGATATACACTAGTAATAGTATACTATGGCCGAACTGAGCTCAGTCAATACAATTCTGCTGAAGGCTATAGAACAGAACATTATTCTTATATGAAACAATGGAATGCCATGGCAGCAGAAGTGCATGTGTTGCTGCTGTAGTAGTAGTTTGTCTGGTAGTGTAGACTATTTTTATCCTGCCAGTGGGCTGAAAGTATACCTCTCCAGTATGCGGCAGTGTGTGCGTGTGTGTGTGATGCAGATTTAAAATCTTATATCTATACATACACTGGCCAATGCTTTAAAGAGAGACTATATCCTTACTTCAGCTTTGATAACGCGAACACAAACTGCATCCCCCTTATCATAACTCCTGTACATCACCCAAAGTAAGTATAGTTTGCTCCTCTTAAGTCATAGTTTGTTATGACAAATGGCAGGTCTACAAGCTTGTGTGTTT
>OOFJ01109806.1:0-13135 GCA_900323375.1 Benthosema glaciale
GACGAGAAAGAAAGTAATATTGCTTAATTCATCCATTGATCCGCTGGTAATGTGTCAAATGAGTCTGACTGTTTGACAATAACTGCTTGGTGTTGATTGGCCAAAGAGGAGAACAATAGAACCATGTCTCAACCAGTCCCAACCTAACAAACTGCTGCATGTACTCCACCCCTCTTTAGCTCCTCCCCCTGGTCATGCAACTCAGATAGCATTTTTATGTAGTCCTATAGCATTCCATGTAAACATAGCACTGTTAGTTTATTATCTTTCATGTTCTTAGCTTATGGTTGATTCACATTAACTACTTTGTATGTATACGATGTATTACCATGCTTGTATTTTTGTATTTGTATTTTTGTTATGCCTAAGTCGTAAATCGCTCTGGATTAAGAGCGTCTGCTAAATGCCTAAATTGTAAATTGTAATAACAGCTGCCTGTCACACAGTTTGGTAGCCGGCTAGCCGCCGCCATGATCAAACTTAACACACGTGTGTATGTAGCAGCTCCGCCCACAGAGTTTGACGTATATAAAAATATGATAATGAGGGGGAGGTGCATAGGCGCATGCGATAGTAATACGTAACACTATCAGTGTTTACTCCATTGGCCCGTTTCACTGTCAAGGGTTCCGCCTCCAGGAAGAAATGCTAAATACAAAGTTGTTACACCGTTGCATATAAAAACGACTCCAGGGGGTCTAATGAAGTACTCTCACCTCATAAACACATGAAAAACTGGAAAAATGTGAAAATTGTGGCACCCCATCTTTAAATTATGTTTCTGTCCTCCCTCTCTCCAGTCCAGTGCCTCAGAGTCGCCTGGTGGAAGGCTCGGAGTTCCTGAACGAGGTGGACTCCAACAAGGTGGTTCCTGGTCTGAACGGTAAACCCTGGAGCTTCGAAGAGCTCATCGACCTCAACGTCCACGGCAAGGGTCGACCCCTCATCGAGGCCGGCGACGTCGACTGTGACACAGGTCCCGACGGGCCCAGGGTAGCCTTTGAGGACAAGGGCTCTGCTGTCGGCAACCTCCACTCCTCTAGTCAACCAATTGAAGCCCTGTCCGGTAAGACAGTGTTCATTTTGAGAGTAGATTTTAGTTTTAGTCATATTTTATCATGAAAGGTTTTTGTCTAGCTTTAGTCGACTAAAAATCCTAAGATGTTAGTCGACTAAATCTCCAGTTGATTTTGTCGATACAGATATTATGGCAGGCCTGGATGGCGTCATAATCGCTGATTTTACACTTGGTTGCATGCTGAAAATAGCCGATCTACAAGATCACTATGTGTTGTGCTGACACGCTTTGTGAACTTGTAGATCTGCTATTTTCAGAGCGCAAGCATAACATGACTTGTCTTTTAGTTCTACTGGAACTCTTCTCCACTAGTCCCTAGCTTACAGTCTAGTTTGTTGATGGAAATATTCATAAATATAGTCTTAGTTTTAGTCATCATAGCTTAGTTTTATTTAGTTTACAGTAAATTAGTCGAAGGTTTTTCATGATAGTTTTAGTCGTCAAAATGAAAGCGTGTCTCGGCGAGATTGCCTTTTTTAATCTAAGTTGATTACTGTTCACAATTCTGTTCTCTACGTGCTCATAACACTGTTTGGGTGTTATGAAAAAATAAACGGAAGTGATAGTTCCGCTGGCTTATGCTGTCTATGGGAACGCAGTGTTTAGAATCATAATACCTCGGATTGTTCTTTTTGGATCAAAACCAGCTTGAATTGCGCTTCATTGCTCTAAAGTTGTCTAAACGATATTATTGCCGTTTACAAAATGTATGTTTTGGGTGAATTAAATACAATTCGCAGATCCGTTACATAGAGATTATTCACTTCCTGACTCTCGCTTTCTGTGTGAAACTGCTTTCAAAATGGAGTACACAATTCAGACACCAGATGGGGGTGTTGGCGGTAAATGAGTTAACACTGCAGTAGATTTAATTTTTGTTTAGGTTTATTGTAAAGCGCTGCACACCGAATCGAAACTACTACTGAACATGCATATTTTATCACATGCATGTTGCCCGCACCAATCCCAATACTTTCTCGCTCTTTCTGTTAGAAATGTGATGCTGCTGCCCACTGGGGGGGCCATTGTTGCACTCCCACAATTTCTGTCCGGCCGAGATCCTCAAAAGACTCCTCCACCCGCTCCACTCGGCTCCTCCCCTGCCCAGACGAGGACCACCAGATGGAGAGGAGAGTCCACCCACCCAGTGCTACGTTTGCACCCAGTGTGATGAGGACAAAAAAGAAAAGAAAAAAAGTATGCTTCAGGGAAATCTCAGAATATTCCTTAATAATCCTTGCTTCCATTTCTTCTCTCTCTCTCTCTCTCTCTCTCTCTCTCTCTCTCTCTCTCTCTCCTCTACTTAGTTACTATGACTCTCAGTTCTTTTATAATTTGTTTTGTTCATACTTTGTTCTATTTTTTATTTTTGTTTGTAATGGTGCATTGTTGTAATTTATTAATTTTGGCTTATGTGTTACTGTAAATTCTGTTCCCACTTCCCACATGTGTAGTACTTTTTATTTGGGGGGGGGGTCTTGTCTCAGAATATTCCAGAATGCATGCACACTCATGGCTGTGTGAATAGTGTAAGGTATCGTGAGGAAATGGAAGGATCATTAAGACATTCTGCGGTGGGGAGGCTGCTGAGGTATGTGGAGCGTTTTGCACTGTCCCAGGTTCAGGATTTAATTATGACCCCAACAGGGAAATGTGATTTAAAGATTTAATCAAGTCTTGGATATGATCCAGTGGCGGTTTTCTCCCCCCTGCAGCATCTGACAACATGGCCTTACTGTTTTGTCCCCAACACCCCAGGCTGCTTGTGGTGATGTTGATCTGTGTTTTTCTGCGTGCTGTTCCGGTGCATCCAGGTTCTGTATGTGGGCCTGGAGTGCAGCGCCACATTGTGCCCTCTCTTGTCATACATGCCCACACATCCATCGCTCTTCCCAAAGCCCTCCAGACTCCCTACTTCCTTCACCCATGTCTTTCCTTTCTTGACCAGTAAGATGGCTTAAGGAGCACAACTCCCAACTGTAAAGTCAGATTTATACTTTATCAACCCAAAATGCAGTTGAAAATATGTTTCTTTCATTTTGTGAAGTATAAATGAGCCTCGTACTTTATCTTTGGAACTAACGGATGTGGGTATTCGAGAGAACGCTGTAATGAATACATGTGTTCAGTGAAGTTTCACCTGTTGGCTGTTTAAGGTTGCATTCATGTGTATTTTGTTTTTGTTTTTGTTTTGTTTTTGTTTTTTTGGGGGTGGGGGGGGGTGTCACTGTCTAAGGTGTTGACAGCTATTACATGTGTGTATGTATATAGACTCCCATGTTGGATACTAGCGTCAGAATCTAATTTAATTGCACCCGATGAAAGTCGGCGGTGCCTGTAGTCTATGACTGTATGTATCTGTTCCACTCAACTAGCCTACATGATGTACCAGAACTTGGAATGCCAGTTATTTCTGTACAAACAAGGCCTGTGTCTATCATTCATGGGCACTAAAGAGTTTTATGTGTGCACATATGAATATGTACATGACTAGTCAGTCCATGGCATGAACTGAATCTGAAAGGTCTGCGGTTCTCTGTCACATTGCCTAAAGTTCCTCAGGGCTGTGGCTAAAAATATTCATTCAGGTTTTTTCTGCGTAAAGCCTGATTTATACATTTTACGTCTGTGTATAAATTAAGCGTTACACTTTATGGTCTTTCACCCTTCCATCTGTGTGGTTTCTTCTCCCTTTAAACAGTTCCAGTGCTTTCCTACTAAGGCCTAAGATTCTTTAGAGAACCCACTAGCTGCTGCTTTTATACTTCCCATGGCTAAATCATTTCAACAATTTTTTGTAATATATAATTTGGCCGTTCTGTTTATACAGTATATATATATGAAAATATATTTCTACATATTTAAATGTTATTGCATTGTGTATATAATCAGTATTAGGTCCGCAAAGCCGTGTTTTCGGTGGAGCGGTGTTGTCAGGGTGTTCGTGTCTGTTACTGTACTAATAGTTGTGTTGGACTCCTGCCCTCTGCAGGGCAGTCAGTGCTGTTACCATAGTTCAGGCCCAGCCGGGGCAGCCTCAAAGCCCGAGCTTTACAGAAATCCCTCTTTAGAACTCTGCAAAACCAGGGCAGGGAGTGTGGATCCACTTATCGTGTGCGTCTGTGGGTGCGTGAGTGGGTGGGTGTGTAACTGCATGTTTAAAACCCCTGAGCCTTGACTATTGCCTTGATTCCATTGTATGTGGAGAAGTAGGGAGAGAGTGGAGCTGTTTTCAGTGCTTTGAATTTCTACAAAATGTCGGTTATGTGATGTGTTGTCAGCTTGTAGCTTGCTTGACATTGCGCGCAGCAGTGTGAATCCACCCAAAACATAGATACAAAGTGATATTTGGCCAGTTTTGTCCTGCATGATCGTTTTGTCTTCTGGTATGTAATCTGTATACAAAAAAGAACCTAACATTTGAACTCTGGAATTTCCCTATGCTTGAATAGTCCAAACTAGTGGTTTGCGGACCTTGTTGTTTTTCCTATTCCTCTGACTTTCCGATTGTCTCATTGAGTAAAACTGCTTTGTACACCCAGCTTCTGTCTACACTACAGGCTGTGTAGAGCTTAGTTTTGATTAATCAGCATAACGAATGTAACATTCAATGCCTCCCCCCACCTCCCTCCCTGATCATTTAACATGTCTTCCACAGCAGCCCAAATTATTTTTTTTGTATTTATCTTCACACACCCACACAACAATGATTTGCACTGAACCACCTGTGTTGGATAAAGGGCTTTGGGAATTATGAAGGTTACTGAGGGGTAGCTTTACTGTACCAACTCCTCAGAGTTTGAATTTTGAAGGAAAAGAAAGTTATCTACTTTACTTACCTAGACTTTGTGTTTGTGATTCATAACCCAAAAGCATGCTTAACTCCCCAAAACTCTTATCCACTCCATAACCCCTTGCGGTGAAACCTATGGTTATCACTTGGTTAACGGGCTGGATTTGGGGTACATCCTGATCCAGTCATAAATAAGACCTACTAGACTAGAGGACCATTCCAGTTGCTGCTTGAACAGATACATATATATACACTCCAGGACCTACTCTTGTTAAATCCTTATACATTTCTGCAACATGGAGGTCTTGAGTAGCTAGCCCAAGTGTTCTTAATCCTCAAGACAGTCATCATGGTAGAATAGAATGGTGCCTTAGATTGAGATTTAGTTTTATTTTCTTTTGGTCATAACTATTAAAAAGATAACTAATGAGTCACGTCCTTACCTCGGCCATGACAATCAGTCTACCCGACCAGGGCGACCGTGTGAATTATTAACTTCTCTCTTTTGCAACATAACTAAGACCTGTCCACAAATTATATTTGTAAATATATCTAAAGTGTACCAAGATGTTGAACTGTTAAAACAAAATAAAGTTTTGCAAAAAGGTTGTTTTGTCATGTGTTTTTGTATGATTATAAGTTGGTTATTTTGTAAAATAACCATTGAAGTTACTGTGATGTACTCATGTAGCCTATTTAGTAAGTACATGGAGAATTGGAATTACCAGAAACTAAATGGCCAAGTTAGTTATTCGGACAATATCCAAATAAATGGATAATGTGAATGCTACAGTAATTGGTTACCTATTTCTATTTGTTTCATATATTGGTAAGGAGCAACACCACAGTGAAATATTTACAAATTGGAGCCTTAAGTTATGCTGGGTCATTTTCTTGCTGGTCACTACCATCATTGCAGGTCTTAGTTCATTCCTCCACTTCCCAGGAGTTCAGTTTACCAAGAGCTCAGTGCGTTGGACTTGGAATAAGAAGGAAGAGTATTATCACTTGTCTGATGACAAACGACGACACACTACATAAAATAGGTAAACATCCAACAGGAAAATGTACAGAATGTGATCGTAAGTACAGTTACATTGAGAGGAATCATTTGTATTTTGTATTGTATTTGTTAGAAAAGGTAAAACATAATTAACACTGTCAGGAAATGCCTCTACTCTCCACCCCCAACTGTACATGTTTTTCTCATGATGTCTAAGATGACACAGGTCCACAATAGAAATAAACCCTTGTGGCTTTTGTTTGTAGGCCTAGTTTGTATGTTTGAATGGTTGAAATGTGTATTAACAGTTTGTAGATTTACAGTACATTTCAAGTAGGCTACAACTCAATAAAAGACTGATAACTGAGTGGGACGACACCATAAAGCATTTAATTGTTTACAATAGGGCCCACCATGTTCATTTAATCAAGACATAAATATTAGACGTACAAATATGCACTTCTGTATAGCCAAAAGCAGGAAATCATAGTGGAGGTAAAAGGGAAAGGAGAAATATACAATGAGGATAAATATCAATCAAATCAATCAATCAAAAAGATCAAATATATCCTGATGGTATTAAGTTAACACAAAAGAAACCCAATTAACAGAATATGTAGTTTTATTTTCGTTCCACACTCCAGTCCAGTTGGTGGCGGTAATGCACCTAATACCTGGTTTGCCAACGGCTAATAAACACTATAGAAGAAGAGGGCCTGGTGATGTTGCCACGTCTGCTTATTATAACCTTTTTGGGCTTGTTTTTCTGACTGTAAAGTTACTTGTAAATACTTGTAGTTGCGTGTTGCGGTCTTTTGGGTTGTTCGTGTATTAGTGTATACCGGTAGTTGCTTTTCATGCCAAGGACCTCCAGATTAATGTATTTGAGTTGTGCTTTCAATCAATCAATCAAAGGACCTTACGTCTAAATAAATAAATAAATAATAATAAATAGCCTAGTCAGGGTTCTTTTGGGCTTGTTTTCATGGAAACTGGCAACCCTGGGCCTTGGGGCGGCAGGCACAGATCCATCTAGTAGAAGAGTTGCGACATTGAGGGGGCAGAAACTGAACGCTCGAGCGGTTTTCATGCAGTCTCTGAATAGAGACAAACTTGATTTGAAAATACATTGTTTTCATTGTTGGCATGCATCATGCATGTATTCAACATGCCAACTGTTTTTACAGTACAGTAACAACTAAAGGGTTACACATCACCCAACTGGTTCCTCTGTAATCTTTATGTTGTACAGACAGTACTATTACTAAAACGATCTAAAATAAAGGAATTTAATATCATTAAAGCTGGGTTGTTGCCTGAGTCCAATGCATGTCTGCCTACTTCCAGTCCTTCCTTACACCACTCTCTGTTCCAGTCCAGGACGTGTCCCGCCCTATTTGTTGTCCCCATTCTCAATCTCCCAATAGAAGTCTGAGGGGCGGCCATTGGACCAGTCCCATGAAGTGAACGGAGATGTCGTAACTCTGTCTTCTCTATGGCTCTGGCAGTGGGCAGGCGCAGTTCCAGTTCAGCAACAGTAGAAGGAGGAGAAAAGGAAAGGTTAGGAATAGGAGGAGGAGGCATTTCTCTCTGAGCAGCATTTTGTCTTCTGGCCGCCAAGCAGCGCCAATTATTTTATTTTAACTTGTGCTGGAAACGTCGCGCTTCACACACAGGTATAATAATATATGACTTGCATGATATACTACACACACTACTACATTCTTGCATGTTGTAACTGTTGAACACATTGCTAGTGCAAACAGTTTGATGATACGGGCTCGTGTTTTCTAGCTGTTGTGGTCGTATCGCAAAAAAACGAGCTAACAAGCTAGGTAGCTACAAACACATCATATCGCCATCTTGCCCATTCAGTAGTACATGATTTATTTTTGTTTTTTGTCAACCCTGTTCGCCGCAGCGGCAGTGCTAATATAACGACCAGTAAGGCAGTTCGGTGAGCACTTATATAACATTATAAATTGTTTAAAGTTGTTAATGTGGAGTCATTTCCTTTGCAGATGGCGGAGGCAGACCGACCAGGAAAGCTCTTCATTGGGGGCTTGAACACTGAGACTAACGAGAAGGCCCTGGAGCAGTATTTCAGCAAATATGGAAGAATCGTAGAAGGTAATGATGGACAAATGCAACAAAATGAGCGAAACGTTTAAGAGTCTATACAGTACTGTTTTATAGCAACTCGTTATCATTTCAGTTCTTCTGATGAAAGACCGAGAAACGAACAAGTCGAGAGGTTTTGCCTTTGTTACATTTGAGAGCCCCGCTGACGCAAAGGACGCCGCACGTGAAATGAACGGAAAGGTAAAGGGCATTTTGCCATTTATTCATTAATCAGACGTGCCATTGCCATCAGTATGGATTTCTCTATAATACCTGCGTTATTATGTTATTACAGTCCCTTGACGGTAAGCCAATCAAGGTGGAGCAAGCTACCAAGCCTCAGTTTGAAACGGCAGGGAGGCGAGGAGGAGGACCACCACCATTCCAGTCCCGCAGTCGTGGTCCGCCCAGAGGACCCAGGGGGTCCAGGGGAGGCCCCGGTGGTATGAGAGGCCCACCATCCAGAGGTATTTGAACCACTGAATTTGCCATTGGAAATATGACACAAATTCCACTTTGAACTGTCTTGGAATTATTACTGGTGCCCTGGTGTTTCTAACATAATTCTTTTTTTGATGCCCACGTGTCTTGTGTGTCGAAAGACTACTATGATAACGGAGGGAGTGTAGAACCCTTCTATAAAGGAGGAATGTCATCCAGAGGTCCACCACGACCACGCGAGCGTCCTCCACCACCCCCACCCCCCATGAAAAGAGGACCTCCAATCCGCAATGGAGGTCCTCCAGCCAAGAGGTCGGCCCCTTCTGGTCCCATGAGCAGAGGTAAGTTAGTTAAATGTGAAAATATTCGTAACACTTTTTGGATTGAGTGTTTAACTCGGTAATGTTGTTGTGAACACATTCCAACAGACAAAATATTTATCAGCTAGTTAACATCCCTATGTTCCCCAGGTTCTATGTTTCCCATTTACCTATTAGGGTTAGCTTTATTGTAGGCACGGAACAAAGAACCTTTTTTGCAGGGTGAGGATAGTTCTATTATTGTAAGCACAGAACAAAAAGGATGAGGAACATAGGTACGTTGTGGGTGCTCTGGTGAATGTAGAGGGGAATGTATCTTTGCCAGAAGAAGGACCCAGACCAGTCTTGTTGATCATAGCATAAGGATAAGATTTATTCACATACTATACAGCTTACAGGGTTACAGCATAGCTTACGCATTCACACCATTGTAGTCGCATCTCAAGGTCCATCCTCGTATCACGCTCTACCATAGAATATTGGCTCTCAAACCCATCATATTTATACCTTCCAACGTGGGAAAGTCATCCCTGTGTCTTTGGCCACCTGCCTTTATTGTTTTCATCTCATGGCTATTTGCTCCATATTCTTTTCATGTTCCGTTCCAGTGACTGCAGACCATTCCGTTAGCCTGTCGCGATTCTAATCTCTTCTGCTTTCTCGCGTTGAGAAGCATGTTGTCTTCTCATGTGTCACTTTGATGCCTCCTCATGCATCCTTTAAGCTTATATTTCTTTGCACGTATTATACCATGCATTCCTTTGACATGTACTTCTTTGCACGTATTCTTTTGAATTTATTAATATTGGCCCTGCTACCTCTGATGTTCTATATATATTCTTTCTCTGCTTCCCCCATGGGAGCCACTAGGCTGCTGCCATGTTCAATATAGAAATGATTTCTATGAGAATAGAGTTCCCATAAGAACCAATCCTATCACTAATCATTGTTTTCAACATTGCTTTGTGGTTGCAATTTGGCAAATTGTAAGGGAAGTGAGAAGGATCACACTTAATCTTAGCCACAGCTAGCACCGCAAAATACAGTTAAAGGGTAAGACCACTTTTCACTTTCTTTTTTTTTGTGTAGTTACCTTGCCATGATGTAATTCCAAATGTGGACCAGAAATTAAAAAGAAATGTTCCAGACAGTGATTAGAAATTGATAGTTCAAAATATGCTCCTCATTGACTTACATTGTACACTAAAACAGCTCTCAAAGTCACTCTTTTAGTACGTACACAAACAAAGTTGATTCAGACACTATAGAGAATCACCAAAAGTTTTTGCAGTTTTTGTTTTTCATAAAAATATTAACTGATTTGTCAATTTTATTAGAAAGAAAACCCAGACTATATCTGTAAGAAGGCGTTAAGGGTTGATTTCACCCAACACCAATCTGCAAATTGTAAAATCAACAGGAGGTTAACATTTTTATGAAAAACAAAAGCTGCATGAGTTTTGGTGATGCTAGTGTCTGAATGAACTTTGTTTGTGTTTGTTTACATATACTTTGAGAGCCGTTTTAGTGTACAATGTAAGTCAATGAGGAGCATATTTTGAACTATCAATTTCTAATCACTGGAACATTTCTTCCACATTTGGAATTACATTATGGCAAGGTAACTACACAAAAAACAAACTCAAAAAAGTGGTCTTGCCCTTTAATGTCTTTCAGGCCAAGGACCCCTAATCAGCTGAGACTGAGATGAAGCAGGGACCCACACTTATGGTTTTCACTTGTTCTCTAGTCTAACCATGCAACTTGAAGATGCTTGGAACTATTTAAGACTATATAAATATAAATGTTATCTCTCACAATAGTTCCAGCATCTTCAAGTTGCATGATACATATTAATATGTATCATATTATACAATCTATCAGCAGTAATATGTAAATGTATGAATGGATATACAGTACAGTCGACTAAGGACAGTGAATATGATGCAGGCCTGATACAGGAGGTGTGTAGAGTACAGTGTCAGCCAGCAACACACAGTGGTAATATGGATGCATTGGATATACATACTGTTTGTACAGTTAATTGAATATAATGAGGAATATACAGTCCTATCAAGGCCAACACATTAAAAGCAGTCGGCCTGTAATCTTGGCACCATGCAGTGTACGTCCCAGTAATGCATAAAAGGGACAGCACGAGTGAGCAGAAGTCATTAATCCAAGGACACAACAGAACGCACTGGAGCATGGCTATGGTTATGTAACTAGACTGACCCAGTGGCATATCAGCACTCATTAGCCACTGACAAATAGCTTTATTAATGACTGTGGAACTTCCATTCTTGCCGATAAATCTCTGCTAACTAGATTAATTGGCCATTACAGTAGATGAATGTTTCCGCCGTTACAATGGAGTATATTGCATTTGTTGGAGAGCTGCAGTCTCTCTTTAACCGTGTTAGTTATTGTAAGCCCTATTAAAAAGGAACGAAACAAAACAATAAAAACAATAATACATCTACAGGGTATGAGCATGCAGATCTGCTATTTAAAATAAATAAATACATACATTAAAAATGTTTTGCTTATAATGACGGATGTCAGACTGAAAGTGATTAATAGATGAAGAATAACAGAAAGCCTCTGCATCATTATAGTTTTTTGTCTTCATTATTAAGTGAGTGGCATACTCAAAATACCTAGCCTGGCGTGGCCAGCCCCATAGCGCAGAGTCACGTAGGGAGGAATCTTCAGTGAATCCCTGCTATGGGTTTGGCTCGCCAGGCTACAAAATACCCCTATCCAATATCCTCCACGTCCCTTACGGCCACCCACAAAAAAACATTTATAAATGTATGCTCTGAACATTTGTGTGTTTATTATTCTGCTGCTTAACTTCGAAAAAAAAACAATATACCTTACTGAAAACTAAATATTGAATTTGTCATTAAGCTGGACTGTCAGAATGTGATTATTAGCCTAGCCAGGGAGAAAAGAAAATAGAAGTAGGATTGCCATCAGCACAGATCATTCTTGACAACCAAATCTCAGGCCGACTCGACGCCAGGGACCATGCACTCTCTCGGGTCCTCTCAGTGCATGCCGGGTTTGATGCTATTTTTGAAGATTATGCCAAAATAGGGCTTAACCCATGGTGTTCTAAGCATTATGTTGTACTTTAGCTATTGAAAAATAGCAGATCTACAAACTCATAGCGCGCCACTCGGTGGCGTGCTATGAGTTTGTAGCTCTGCTATTTTTGAGAAATTGTGAAAATGTGGCACAAATCTTTGAATATATTTATTTCCCAGTGAACGCTTTTAACTCAAACATTTGCTTCTGGGAGGTCCCTGGAACAACATATTTTGAAATGGAGGCCCGCAGCCAATTACATATAATTTTGGGAGTCCTTGACATGAAATCATTTGAAACCCACTAACAGAAACATGAGGTTTTTCAGAAAACTGTCATGATTTCGAAGACATTTGTAGAATCGTCTTCAGGTCAAAATGGGTTAAGGTACGGATAACAGGTCACACTTCAGGTGGGAAACCTAGACAAAACAGTGGTTCTCAAACCATCAAGTTCCCTTTAACCTCTTGGACACCAGCTCCCTATTCTGGGGGAACATTCGTCAAAAAATAGCCAAACTACAAGCTCACAACACAATGGACCTGAGTTGCACTGCACTTTTTTTCCCCTCTATACCAAAATCTCTTTGGAAAAAAATAGCCTGGGAGATTAACCCGATTAAACGTTAACCTATAGCATTAAATAGCTACACAGCAAAACCTGCAATACGGTATTCTGCTTTCTAGGAAAGGCAGAATGTTGCCGATGTGCAGAAGGGAAGCTGGAGATGATGAATCTTCTAATCATAGTGGTATTGACCGCAGGGGGTTGGAGCATGGTCCATATCGATCGGCCTGGGGTGACACCGTGGTATCAGCGGTCGTTGCCTCTGTCATCCCTGTTATAGGTGGATTTACAACCGCATTCCGCAAATCATAAAATAAGCTCATAACCATCCTGGAGAGTGACTTAAAGATGGGGGGATGTAAGGAATGGTGTCACATTTAACAACGCGATCAATATTTCTCATTTCCCAACTCTGCATAAATTACAAAGTGCGCCTCAGCAAAAGAAGAATGCAAGCTGCCTGCACTGGTTTACTGCAGCTTGTTGTAGTGTACTATGTACACTGAACCCCAAATTGATCCCGATGTGCTGGTTGATGCCTTGCATGGCTTCCGCAGCAATCGGTGTATGAATGGGGGCAATCTGAGAACCCATTGTCAAATATTCGGGGAAAACAGTGACACTGCTGTTGCGACGTTAGGCAACAGTCTGTCTTGAGAGGTTAGTGTGAATGGGTGAATGCACTATTTAAAGCGCCTTGGATAAAGGCGCTATATAAA
>OOFJ01109808.1:0-12146 GCA_900323375.1 Benthosema glaciale
AAACATTGCCTAATTTTGCCAATTGTGATCATCTGCAGCTGACCTTATTCAATGTTCAAGCATCAAAGTTGTACTTTATTGTTACATCTTGTGTACTGGTATATAAGAGTAAAACATATTTTTGTTTGGCTTTGGTTTTATCGTTACAAACAATGTATTTTGGACATTTTTGTTCTTCAGACAGACACCTGAGAATCACAAGAATGTTGAAGAGGCCCACCCATCCAACACTGGAACTGCAACTCATATGGCCCCCCTATCGAACATTGAAAATGCAGCTCATCATATACCTCACTCGTGCAACAACAGTGAAACATCTCACCATTCATCTAACATGGCTTCAGCTCATATGGTCCACTCATCTAACCACACATCCCACCTATCACCCCACGTTGAAAATTCAGCCCAGAATATGGCCCACCTATCCAACACTGAAAACGCAGCTCATCCTAGACCTCACTCATGCAACGACGGTGAAACTGGATCTCAACATTCATCCAACAACACAATTGCAGCTCACATGGCCCAGCCGTCCAACATTGAAACTGCGTGCGAAATGGACAACATTCAGCACTTGGAAATACCAAAATCAAGCAGTCCGGAACCAGTTCACGTAGTGGAGAGAGCACACACCGGTGGTGGCTGGCTGCTGTCGGGCATCATCTGTGTCAACATCCTGATCCTGGGCGCTGCCCTGGTCTCCGGCAGTGCTTTCAACGCCGTGGCCATCACGGCTGTCCACCGGCAGATCTTCCTCATCATTCTCCTAGTGCTGACCATCCTCTGGATGCTGTCCTACATGACCTTCACTATCCGAAAGAACGACGCGACACACGATGACCCCCACGCCGGACCTGTGTGGCTCAAAGGTGATGGGGTCTTTTTGTTTTAAATTAAGAGTTCTTTTTAGGTATACTCCGATCAGTTTTTTTTGGAACGATCACCGATTTGTTTTTCTCATGAACGGTCGATACCGATGGGTCCGATACCAAACCTGTGTATAAGGTGTACACATTTGAATATTTCCACAATTATATCAAAAGCCAGTCAAAACTGTTACTGTGTGTGGGGAGGAACAGTCTTCTGGACTATTTAGGCCAGTTACAAAAATGCAAAATGATATGATGCTATATATCTGATCGAAATTTATACCACTTAAATGGGGTGAAAAAAGATTGGTTTCTCCACATGGGTAAATTGCAGATCACTGATCGTAGTGAATATTGATAGGCTACTGGTGCCAAATGCCAATACTGCCCAAAATACTGGTATCTGCGAGTCTATGCCATTCCGTTATCATGTAATTCATCACATGATATTTTGATTGCTTCAGTTGATTCCTTTTTTATACTTACTGTACTATACTCACTCACTTGGAGCTGCACAATAACATTAATTATTAATGGTATTTTTTATTTATTCCAAGATCTAGATCAGTGGTTCTCAAACCTTTTCATTTTAAGGACCCCCATAACTCTGAGACTGTACAAAATGGAACCAAATATGGGTTGTATCGCCAGATAAGCCGAAATTGGAATCGGTATTGGGTAGGAAAAAATGGTATCGGTACATCTTTACTTTTATGGTTCTTTTTGACTACTGGATTCGTTTCCATAACGATACTGCTGGGTTTCAGAAGAAGTTCTCTGGGCTCTGCTCACTAGGTGTTACCCTGAGTTCTCATATGAATTTATTTACAAGTCACATTTCTTTCTAAAATGGCAAAAACTAGTAAACGGGAGATCTACAAGCTCACAACTTTCTTTGCATGTTGTGATGTGCTGAGCTTGTAGATCGGCTACCTGGCTACCGAAAACTACCACGGAAGTTCACTGGTTCTGTAAACTTTGAAGTTATGGAATTTTCTGGGTTACCTTTTTGTAGACTTTTCAAATGAGTACTGCACTGTCCAATACAGTTTAACTCAGAGTAAAATTATCACTTGCAGTAAAGTAAACAGTAGTGTTTACCACCTAAAACCTATACTTTGTTGAACAGCCCCTCTACGCCAAAAATAGCTGACTGTCAAGCTTGTAGATGCGCTCTTTTCGCGGAAGAACGGGGATGCTATGGACCCTTTTGTGTCCATTAACATGCATATTCGTGAGAAATAAGTATATTTATGAGAAATAATGGCTGTTTACCATTGTTTTGCAGTTGGACTCGTACTTTTTGGCCTTCTGAGTTTGTTGATGGACATATTTAAGATTATCTACTACGTGGGCTACCTCCATTGTGATTCTCCCGTGAAGGTTGCCTTACCAGTAGTACAAGCTGTGTTCTTATTTGTTCAGGTTGGTGCATCTGGTGAAATTACATTCTGTGTAACAACATTGTAAGAACATCTGTATCGACTGCAGGATGTTGGTCTCAATTGGGGAAATTAACAAACTTTTTTTTGCCTTTCAGACATACTTCCTATGGGTTCATGCAAAGGACTGTGTACAGCTGCATACAAATTTTACTCGGTAATCTCAGCCTTTGAAAGCATTTTAACCCCATATTTAAGGAACACTTTTTAAACCAATATCATCACTAATGCTCACTATAAAACTACACTATTGTCTGCTCACTGTATGAGGTGGGCACCAGATATCAGCTGAGGCTATAAACAACTTAAACCCTAGGGCCTAGGGGTCTGTACTTTAAGGCAATTAATCTCACAATTAATCTTGACAGAAATAGCCAATCTACCACCTTACAACGTATTGCAGCGTTATGAGCTTGCAGATTCGCTATTCTTGATTAATGTTGGATATCATAGTCTTGTGTAGCCAGACAACTATAACAGTGGCAACTACACCTCCCGAACTCCGAGTAAGAAAGCTGCCATTTACGTTCACAGATAAAATATCTTAACATTATTATTCTTTTATTTCCATTTCGGCTATGGAGCAAGCATATACGTTAAGGTGATTTCTATTTGTATTAGGATAAATCTGCACCACTGTAGACGAAATGGAAGTGGGGAGGAGTCTCCACTTCCGCTTTATCGCTTACTTGTGATAGAGCTTCCATTGCTCCAGACTGTATGACGGAAGCATTTGAAAATTGCGAGAGGCAACAGTCTGGCAACGCAAGACTATGGAAATCATGACCCATAATCAGACTCAAGGGTTCATGTGGTTTAAACTAGTTTTCAGACGCGTTCCAGGAAGCGGGTCTGTAGTTATTAGCTTGAAATCCTGAGGGATTTACACAGGGTTTGATTTGTTGGATCAGTGGATCAGTGTCTCTGCTTTTGATATCCCCCTCTGGTCATTATTCATTTTAATATTTTATCCCTGCTTCTAGTCCGACTGAGTTAAATACACCCATTTCCTTTTGGGAAATGTAGACTGACATGCATTTGACAGTTTAAGAATGTAATTAAAAAATTATGTTAACCACATTAACCCTGGTGCCCCTATTTTGCGCAAATGTCCCACATTTTTATAATTTCTAATTCAAAAATGGCAAATTGACAATCTAGAAGCTCAAAATGCACAGCGATACTACACATTTTTTATTTATTTTTTTTACAAATCAAACCCTTTATATACAGTTGAAGAGTCTATGGCTGTGTACTCATGTTCCCCCCTCTTGTAAGGTGTGGTCTTACTCTGACTATCTCTACTAACTTGGTGCTGTGGATGGCTGCAGTCACTGAAGAATTGCTTCATCAAACTGAAATGCCTGACTATATGCCTGGCATGGGAAATGGCACAAGCCATTCAAGAGGTTGGGAGACATTAGTATTAATTTGTGGCATATTTTCTTGACTTGTACCACTGATTTAAAAAAGATTATAACCAGCTAAATCTCTCCCCCCTCCCCTTTTTTTCCAGCAAGTCATGGAGATTACAAGTGCGCTTGTAGTCACCCTTCATGTAAAGTCTTCCAAGCAGCCTACTACTACCTGTATCCCTTCAACATCGAGTACAGTCTCTTTGCGTCCTGCATAGCCTATGTCATGTGGAAAAATGTTGGCCGCTATATGGATGAGCACCACGCCGGCCACAAAGTCACGTTTCGCGTCAAGAACGTCTATCTCTTTGGACCTATAACGGGGATTATCATGGTAGTGGCAAGTCTGGCAGTCTTCATAGTGTATGAGGTTTATGTAGTGAAAGACGACAAGGAGTGGATCAAACTCGCACTGTCGATGTACTTCATAATGAATATCGTGATATTTAGCCTGATGTCCGTTTCGATGGTGGTTGGCTGCACCATCTACAGGATCGACCATAGGGAACACATAACGGACAAGAACCCCTCACGCACCCTGGATGTGGGGCTGCTGATCGGAGCGTCTCTTGGACAGTTCATTATCAGTTACTTCACCATTGTGGCTGTGGTGGCAACCGGAGCCAACGGCTACTTGAACGCCCTCAACCTGGCCTGCGCTCTGCTGACCGTGATCGAGCTTGGACTGCAGAACTATTTCCTCATCGAGGGCCTTCACCGGGAGCCCTACCACGTCATACAGGAGGCAGCGCTGCACACCAATGCTCAAGCATGCCGATGTAACGGGCAGATGAGCGTTGTTCCTGAGGAGCCTCGACATAGGCTCACTTGGAAGAGACGGGTACTGAAGGAAATCTGTACCTTTTTACTGCTTGGTAACATCATTGTAAGTTCCACTGCATTAAACTTTGACCACTCGATAACGTTTACTTTTCACTTCATCTGGGTTTCACTTTGTTGTGAGGTGAGTCTTAGTTTGTCTGTTAACTAATGTCGTGACCATGTCTCTTTTGTCTTTGTACTGACAGCTCTGGATCATGCCTGCATTTGGTGCGCGTCCTCAGTTTGACCACTACCTTGAGACAAAATTCTACAAGTTCAAGATGTGGGCTGCTATTGTGAATATTGGACTGCCTTTTGGTATCTTCTACCGCATGCATTCAGTTTCAAGTCTCTTTGAAGTGTATATGGGGGTCTAAATCATCATTTTATAAGCCTTTATTTAAAAAAAATGTTTTAACTATTTGTCTTAACTTATTTTACAACTATAGCAATTTGTTTTTAACTTAAGTTTGAAATTGGTTATTTTAACTGTCACCAATAGCCATTTGTTGTTTTCTTTTAACTTGCTTTGACAACTATAGTAATTTGTTTTGCCTTAAGGGAATTCACGTGTGGTGACATTGTCACATCTACTCTATCTTTTGTCTGCACCCCAGACAAGTTGCTTTATTTAATATTAAGAAATCTAGAGGTGTACATTAATTTGTTAAAGTGCTCTTTAACATTAGGCCTATCTCTTAATAGATAGGCCTAATGAATGGGGATACCTTGATATTTGTCAATGACTAAAGTTCAGTTTGTTTTCTGTTTTTTTTCTCTTTACACATTTTCTCTTCATTAGAATGATTATCTGCGTCATGTGTTTTTATGATTAATAATGTGGAGTTGCATGTTAAATGGGCTTGGATGCTCGGGCACTTATCATATTAATATACATGTCTAAATAGTTATTGAATCAAACAACTTGAGCAAACTGTTTGGGATGCACACAAATCAAATTGTCTAAATACATATTGCACAACTGGGGTGTACACAAATCAAATGAATATATGTCAAAATATCAACATTGAATCGCACAACTGCTGTCTGGGGTGCACAGTTCATGTGAAAATAAATGTGAAAGTGAAATTCTCTTAACTTCTATACCTATTTGTTTTAAATTATGGTAGTAATAAATGCATATATTAAGAAATCTTGTCATTCATTTGATCAGTTGTCAATCTATACAGCATTTGGTGTATTCCCACATACTATTGCATAAGTCTGTCATGTACAGTTTACTTTGGTTTTAACCAGTGGTCCTTGAGGGGGTTCCAGGTGCCCCCCCCCTTCAATTATATACTGGGAGAATTCATTAGTAAGTCTGTTTTGGTATATTGTTATGGTTTTTGCAAGACATATCAAAAAGTATGTATTAAAATATTGAATAAATATTTGTACCAGAACTTGCTAAGCTAAAGTTTCATTACATTACTGTGAATCAGAAATTCTGCAGACACAAGGTGATCAAATGTGTTTCCAGTCTGTGTACTATGGTTGAACTATAGTGCCATCTACTGTTCTTGGAGGAAATTAACAGTTTTCAAAGAATGTTGTCCTGTCTTGTCTTGACTACTGGAGTATACATTTCAAAGTAAGGGGAACCAAAAGCAACCAGATGGAATAGGAAATGTAATACTTTAACAATCTAAATGGCAATCTTACACTTTAAAGGCATAAACGGGTACAGTGGTCAAATAAATGAATGCTTTGGAATATATTATATTTTCATGACCAGATAAATTACAACTTTCAACATCAATATTATATACAGCATAGTCAGAAGTACAATTTAAGACAAAACAGTCAAATACTGTACATAAAAGTAAATATACTCTGTATAATTCTCATTTCTCAGGCCTGCAGAGTTACACTGTCACAAAGAAAATGAAACGAGAAGTTGAAGTTCACTTTAAGCATGGCAAATACGTAAGACAACACATCAAACGGCAGTCGTGTCATGCTTCCATTAGAAAGCACCCAAAGTCCAATGAGCATTTCACAGCCACTTCTACACTGGCTGGAAAATAGGCTAAACTGTTGGCATCTCAGTGCTTTGACATTCTGTGGTCTTGAGGTCTTCACGAAATAAACACAATTGTTTGCGTTTATGGATATTCCAACATGGCCTCATCCAATTCCCAGTCTTCTGTAGTGGTGTGTCTACCCCAGCCATCCACATGACATGACACTTATCTAGGTTGTCTGTGCATGGAACTAGCATTTTATGATGAGTCAAATTGAACACAGTGGTGTTTTGTTTACTGTGGAACCAGCAGACATGAATAAAAGAAAAGTTGCCTGGAGCTGAACGAGTGTAGTTTTCAGTCGACAAGAGTCCTCTCTCTACATCCTCTGGATCTCAAACAAGCGCACGTCTGTGTCATACCAGATGGGAGGGTCCACGTTCCTATAAAAACATATATACAAACAGACCTCAGGATAATCCAGAGAATCGGTAGTGATTTCATTTGTCACTCGTACAGGTACAAACTACAAGCAGCATCATACTGTACAAAAAACATTACAAGATAAAACAAGTAGTAATACTGGCTGTAATGAAGTAAAAAATGGCAATGGTATTTGGAAAACATAAGCTCCCCTCCAAGGGGTGCATTAAAGTATTTGCAGGTGCACTGCTCAACTCACCGCAAGTAGACGACACCCCACATGTAGGTCCGGAACCACATGGCGGTGCCCGCGTTGGCCTGATACTTTCTGATGAGGATGGGATGAGGAACTGGTAGAAGACCCACAAGTGTGCCATGCTGGAGAAACTTGAGAATCTCAGACTCGTCCGTCAAACCCCTGGAAGAAATAGTAATGTTTGACATACTGGGCTACTAACCCTAGCCCAAACCCTCAAACCTAACCCTAAAACCGCAAGCATGTCAGTTTGACATGTTAGGGTTAGGTTAGGCTCGCAGCATGACGAGGTGACAGAAAAGATCGGCTTGATGAGCAATCTACTGGGAATAATCGCTTGATTATCCCAAACATTGACTGAAGAAATGCAACAAAATGTTGGAATCACCGCTGGTTCTCAAAGTGGTGTCCGGGGATGCCCAGGAATTGAAATGGACCCTTACCGGTCTGTAACTCAGAATGTACTAATTTATTTTAGAATTTGTACTTCTACTCCACTACATGAGTCGTTTGAAAACGTTAGTTACTAGTAGATACTTTGTAGATTTTTATTATGACAAAACATACATCAACAACTCCAGGCCTATTTAAACTTTGGCTATTTGAAAATAGCAGATCAAACTTGTAGATTTTCAAGATTTTTTATACATTTTAGATACATTTTCAGAGTATTTCTATATTGCAGTACTAATACATTTAAAGGAGAATTTCGGACTAGAAGGCTTTCTTACCTTATTTGTAGCTGTTATGTCCCCACCAAAGAGGTCCAGGTGTTATTTTATGCAAACGCCCATTATTGGCTATTTCCCCTACTATAAGCCCTCATTGGGACACTCAAAGATAAAGGTTTTTGTATATATCCTCTCTTCATAATGTAAATAGTATCCCAAGCTGAACACTTTACTACGTTGTACTTATTTCGATGGAAATAAGCAAATTAGCACAGGGCTTATGGTAAGGGAAATAGCCAATTGTTTTTTGCACAAAATAACACTTGGAACTCTGGTGGGGACGTAACAACTACAAATAAAGGTAAGAAAGCTTTCTAGTCCGAAATTCTCCTTTAAGTAAAAAATGTGAGTACTTTTTCGAGCACTGCATGTATAGTAACAATATGTCCAGAGAAGGTCTCCCCTCCGCTGACCAACGACAAACAACCCATGTCCTTACTTGTCGATGCAGATCTTCTCCACTTGGGGCACTAAAACTTGCAGCAAGCGCATTATTGTCTGCAGGGGAAGTTTACACTTCCAGGAGAGAACCTAGATAGCACAGAGTAGGAGTAGGAACGTTAAGCGATAAATGAAACATGCTGCAACAGAATGTCTAAAAAAAAGTCAGTCAAAAGATTAAAGTGACTAACCCAGTCTTGTGTCGGAGCCCAATACGATACTGAAGAGGCACTTGACAAACGTCTATTTCTGTCCATTTCAGCCTCGGTGTAGAAAACATCCTTGAATGGCAAAGGACATTTGCTTATAAAGGATTCATCTCTTACTCTCTCTCTCACACTCACATACACACACAGGAAAGTCAATTACACACAGGAAAGTCAATTACCTCATTCTCTCTTCCTGAATTTGATTCTGTGTCACTTGCCCCGGCATTGGCACTTTGGTCTGGGTGGGGTGTGTGCAGGGAGTTGGGAATGGACACCATGGTCCCATCCTCCGACACCTGAGATTTCTCTGTCAGCTTATCAATACCTGCAGGTGACCACAACAACCCACACATTCACCAGGGAAACCATGACAAAGGTCCCTTGAATGCGTTGTTCACATCCTACGCATGTGGCATTCAAACAGAATGTTTCATTCAGTCTCACCAAAATCAAGGATAAACATAAACCATATCTCCACCACTTCTATGCTGTAGTAGAGTAAATGAATGAGCCTGTGTATAGGACTCGTGTGTGTACCTGGGATAGCAACCAGACTGGTCTTCAGTGTACCAGGCTCTGCAGGCACGGCGGGGTGGGAGCCCTCCATGGAGACAGTCTCCTGGGAGCTGGTGCGTGAAATGATGTCCGGTGACTTCTTCTTCCTCTGTAAGGCCTTTTGGATGGAGGCAGGGTCCGTCGGCAGGTTGGCCAGCTGATGGAACACGTTGCGTTTGCGGATGATGGCATACACTAGGCTGCAGTTTCCTGGTTACATGGATGAAGAAACAAAAATCCAATGAAATGTGTGCGTATACTGTACAGTATGCTCTATGCAGGAGCGGTCTGTAGCCTGGCTTGGCCAGACACATATCGTGGATTCAATGCCAATCGCGCCAGTAAGCTCCCAGACTACATGCAGTAGGTCGATAAGATCGGCCTGATAAGAAACCTACTGGGAATTATCGGTTGATAACAGTCGAAGCGGGTGGATAAACGTGTAAGAAAGCCGGGCTAGGGGAGGTGGGTGTACGGCCGTTCCCTGGCCTCCAGGGACTGCAGGGGCATCATGGCCTTCCAGCTGTCACGATTGAATCACGGTCACACAATCACAGATGTGTTTACTTGGTCGCACTTTGCAAGCTCTGCCTCCTGGCACGAGCAGCAGGCAGAGGTCCCATTCAAAGGGTGCTACAGTACAAATGTCTATATCTGCGTCCTGTAAGTAGACTAGTCTCAACTGTCTCATGCTGGCTCACACTGGTAAAATCAACAGCTGCCCCAAAAAAACATAAACAGGTACCTGTACGCTATGCTACAGTACTGTTACTGTCACTGCCTGCAAGAATGTGATGTTATTAAATTGAAGTTCACTTAGCCTGCTTAATCATATCATGCTCTTAAATAGTGCTTGTGCATGATGGAACTGTTTGGCCACCATGCCAATTCGTATAAACATTTTAGTTAATTGATTGATTGATTAGTTGAAGTGGTCCGCTGTGCACTGTGGTGCTGAATGGTTTGAATTTGTGTGAGAGAAAACTGCAGTAGCCGAGGCTTGTAAGACCCACAGTTGTGGGGATGTGTTTGTTTTAAAGTGATGTAGCGTCAAGTTTTGATGGGTTAGTATATAGCGCCATAATGCATCGTGTTGTAGTGTGTGTGTGTGTGTGTGTGTGTGTATGCTCTGCCCTCGCGGCCCGGTATTGACTTGTACCGCCAGTGGCTGTATCTATAAATGAATTTCACAACCTCAGGTACAGTGGTCAGCAATGAATGCTGTTTTTACATGCTATTATAATGTTCTTATCTTGATCATAAGACCCAATTACTGACTGTCAAGTTTCCAGGTTTTCTTCAGAATATGTATGACACTAATTTACTATGACGGTATGTATGGCACATTAGGAGTCCACTAGGACAGTGGTTCTCAAATGTCTTATTTTCAAGAACCCACATAACTCTGAGATTGTACTGTATTGTATTGTACAACATGTCATGGGTGTTACATAAAAGGGTGGGGCATGCATTCCCAACTAGCATCAGTAGGCCTGTGCTCATTTATAAATAACCCGTCAATTGCAGTATCTAGCATTATTCGTTTTGTGGTAATGGGAACAAATATTTCTCTTACAATGGTATGGTACAACTCGTATTGCATGCATAACCAGGTAGGGCTCGCATGCATTCCCGACTTGCGTAGTCCCCGAGCCAGGCACCGGTCTAGTTCTATTCAATTACACTACAGTGATATTGATTGCAAAGACACAGCTTACTATGCCAGCTTCCTCTCACCATCAAACTGGTACTGAATAATGTTGTTGAAAGCCTCCAGTAGAAAGAACACCAAGTGGTGGTTCTGGGCTGCAGAGAATAGGAACCAGTTGGTAGAGAATGCCTCCAGCAGGTGGAGCAGTTTGTTAGCTGCCACCATAGATAGGCTCTTCAGATAGGGAGACACTGCGAAAGAGAGGTACAAATGTGTTCTTTGGTAAATAACTGCGGACATCATGGTGACTCTTTATACCAAGCTGTAAAGATTTGGTATTGAAAACAATATATACGTGGACAATGCCAGTGTCGCTCACCGTTAACAATAATGGTGAGCAGGCAGTCAAACAGAGGCTGCAGACGTTGGTGCCCACTGGTAATAATTTTATGGAACACCTAAAAGACAAAAAATAAGCATCTAACTTCTATCTACACTAGAATGTTTCTTTAGTACTGGGTAAACACTTGGAACATTCTTTATTCGACAATGGTTCCAAAGTCCCTCTTACCACTATGAGGAGGTCAGCATGGGTCCCAGTAAACACTGGGATGTCCATAGTTACATGGACGGAATAGGGCTTGTTCAGACGCACGCCGAAGTTCCTTTCGCCGCTCAGCAACAGCAAAATGAACACACCGATATGCATGAGTCCGACACGAGCTGCAGACAAGACAGATACGTGTCAGTAGGCTCGAGGAGAGGGCACGTATATTAATTTGAGGCTTTGTATAGTGTAGTCTTCTTGATAAAGAGTGCATCTGTTGACGACATTGTAGTAGACAATACTTACACTGGTCCGCCCTAGCATCATTCAGGTAGAAGAGTATAGGCACCAGGATGTCCAGTACATCACTGCTCTTCAGGACAAAGAACAGGAACTTCTGCCATGGGAGAACAGAGTATTGAATAGTAATGAATACAGTGACAGTCAAAATCGTTTTTTTTTATTATTTTTTTATACAATATCTGTCATCAAATCCCAGAAATGGAGAGTGGCACAACCTTATTGAAATCACAGAGCTTCCAGAAAAGCACCAGTAGCTCTTGATGAAACTGGATCTTCTTGGTTGAGTTGGGCAGGTATGTCTGAGTCAAGGGGTTTGTCAGCAGACGAGCCAGGCCCTTCAGAACAAAGTCATAGTCCTGCCAAGCACAGGCATAACAATTAATTTGGGTAAGAGGAGTGCAAATGGAGTGTGTGTGTGTGTGTGTGTGTGTGTGTGTGTGTGTGTGTGTGTGTGTGTGTGTGTGTGTGTGTGTGTGTGTGTGTGTGTGTGTGTGTGTGTGTGTGTGTGTGTGCGC
>OOFJ01109816.1:0-17144 GCA_900323375.1 Benthosema glaciale
GTCCATGATATTTACATTGGAATGAATGAGCCCGGCTGGAAAGTGTCCAACACATGGTTTGACACTTTGCTCCCCGAAAGTCAGCAGTCATCCTCTGCCTGGTCCACTTGGAACTTACAAGCTCAGAGAAGAAAAATTAAATAGTAAAGAAAAATCACACCCATGTAAAGAGAGGGACGTTCTTGTCGTCGTACATCATCCAATAAAAAAATAATGTACTTCTTGAATGTAATTTGTCAACTCATGTTATTATCTTTTAACCATGGTACAGTGTTTGAAATGAGGGGCGCTCTTATCATTATACATCATCATACATCATCTCTTGAACTGAATTTATGTGATTGGTTTGTTAAATTTACGTCATTTGGTGGACATTTGACCTAATTTCTCCTTTCATTGTCAATGGCCAATATCGGGACGTGTGGGGAGAAAAGATGTATATAGGAGGTCCAACATAGTTGTTCTGCCACTGTGCCACAGTAGCATGGGCTGGTGCCTCTTACAGAGAAAATCTCTTCACCTGCAAAACACTAACTGGGCCAAGAGCATCTGAGGAAGTTGTGGAGGATGGTGGTTTGTCTCTGTCTTCTGGCTACTACTACTACTAACCACTAGATGTCACTCTTTTTCTTTTAAACAAAAACTAAGCTTGTGATTGTTCATTCAATTCTGTTTTTGTATAGAGGTGATTGGTGACTTGATAAGTCACCAATCACCTCTATACAAAAACAGAATTGAATGAACTCAGATTTCAGTCTGCATTGAGTGCATTCCACATGTGGAATGCACTCAATGCAGACTGAAAGACAGATGCCGACTGAAAGACAGACTGAAATCTGTCTGCACTCAATGCAGACAGATTTCAGTCTGCATTGAGTGCATTCCACATGTGGAATGCACTCAATGCAGACTGAAATCTGAAGAATGGATTAATACACCATATAGGACAGCCTCAAAAGATGTCTGGCTCTATATCTAGACCCAGTGTTGATTGAGAATCATTGACCAAGTCTCCATCTGTATCTACAATCCTTCTACTGATAAGTGATAAGCTTGATATTAAAGATAAAGTCCATGCACATGCACAAGCTCTGATCAAAACATCTTACTACAGTAAAAGAGAGAGACTGCACAGCTTGGCCAGTGAGGAATTGCACTCTTGCATAATTTACCGCCTTAGTGTGTGTCAATCAGGCCTGTGTCATTAAGATTCTCACCCTGCAGATAAGAAATATGACTACCATGTGCAAGAATGTACTGTATTTTTATGTTATATCACTAATTTGATACACATGCTACACTCAGGAAAGAGCTGTAAATCAGATCTGATAAGGAATAATGGGGATGTTTGCGGTAGGCCTATGGGCTATTTACGGTAGGCCTATGGGCTATTTACAGTGACACATGCCATCCTGCCAACAAAAAGAAGGAAAATGTCGGGAAAGAGTTGGAATTTGCTTCTTTTTATGCATGCTTGAAATGCAAAGAAGAAAACAGAACAATGAAACAAGCTGACCAAGGATGTGGTTTGTGGAACAAGAAGATATATCAACTATGTTGTTAATTGTCATGGATAATCAGGTAGGATATTTCATGCACTTATGATTGAAGATTTTTATGCTGCAATTCTGTTATTTGCAAATACTATCATTTACAAATGATGTTCTATTAAATGTTTTTAATGTTGTTATATAAATGTATAGAGGCCTCGTATAAGCCCATTTGGGCTTCTTGCCTCCTCCTGGCACTTTTCTTTTTTTATATTGTGTGCTGTTTTGTTTTTATATTTTGTCCTAAATAAATCAAATCAAGATGATAAAAAAAGCACTATACTTTTGACGATTCTGATGGTACCTGAAGTGAACTTTCACTTTGTTTGTACATTCATGCCAGTGTCTTATTGAATTCAGCGTGACACATTCATTATTATGATTATCTCCTGGCACGTCTGGAACAGGTGATTGTGAATTAAATAACAGTCTCCCGTCAAACTCACAGCATAGGCCTATACTACCACATTCCAGATTGGCGTTATTATCATGTCATCGGGCATGGCTAATTACATGATAACAGAGTGGGTGGAGACTGAAGATAAGGAGAGGGGGGGTGATGAGGATTGTGAGTTCAGTTCAGAGACTCCTCCTCACTCACTGTGGAGCCTTTCTTGTGTTTGTCTTTTTCTCTTCTTCTTCACCACCCTCAGACCTCGATCTGTGGTGGAGACTAGAGCTGAGGGTCACACACTCTGGAACAGAGGAAATGCACAAAGGTATTGTTTTATTCTAAACAAGCAAGAGACGTAACAGTGCTGCTAACCAGGGTATAGAGTAGACTAGACACACAGTGCCTGGGGTTTGGGTGTGCGGCAAGGAGAGGCGTGGGTGCGGTGGTGGTGGGGGCCACTGTTATCACCCGTGGCTTTTCAGCACGTGCTGTGAACTCTGCACGTACAGTACTAGGCTAAAGCGTTGCTGGATGGAGAGCATGCAGGTAGACGGCGGGGCAATTGAGGTCCCGGATCCCCCCGACGCACTGACCGACAAAGAGTTCCAGATCATCAATCTCACCTGGACCGAGGTCTACAAAAATGCCGATAATGTCGGTGTGGCCGTACTCATCAGGTAGGCTATGTATTTATTTCCTTTCGTCTCTAGGGAATTTTGACAGCAGTAGCACACGCACAGAGTAGACCGAACACTGACTGACTGAGCAGCGCAATTTGTTTACTCACCTTTCTTTAACCTCCAGGAAAATACACAGTGGTTCACAGGCGAACACACACGCGAATACAGTGCACGCTCTTAACGGGGAGAATGTTTTATTGGATCCCTTTCATGTTTTATCCATATACTCTAAGGTTTTATCACATGATCACCTTTTCACGGTAGTCATGTATAGTCTACTAATTCATATCCGCAGGATATTGGATTCCCATCAGCAACAGCTGCCACAGTGCCACCACTACCAGCATGTGAGCAAAAAAGGGGGGAAAAAGTATTTATTTTTAACTCTGCAACTTAAATCCTATAGGCTATATTACAGTTTCTGCAAGCTGTTTTTCTTTTTGTTTTGATTGTCATATTCTCAGTATTCTCACATATTCCGCATGTCTTATGAATCTGTTTTTTGACCACTTGCTCATGCAGGTAACCATTATTTTTGGTGTGATGTTTTCCAAGCAGCAATGGTTAATGTGCACTTGTGCAGAATATGTCAGGGCTTCTAATCCAGGTAGGACCCAAAAGCAGAATGCACGGACAGACACAAGGAATAAAGTAAAAATACTTTACTAGGCAAAAGTAAAAAAAGTACACCTTACAAGGCAAAGAAGCAACACAAGCAAACTGATAAACCAACAACCACATGAAGGCATCAATGGCTATTTATAGACTAGCTTCATTAGGGAGACTGGGAGCAGGTGAGGTGAGACACACAGGTGAAGGCTAGTAGTCATCAGGGCAGTGGAAGACTGGGTGTGGCACAGCCTGTGGCTGGAGCTGAGACAGAATAAGTTAATTTAAATCCACCATGATTTATTTCATGTGCAGAAGGCTTACAAATATCACTTTCATTTCCCTATGTACATTTGTGCAAACGTTATGAGCAACTAGTCTGTATTTCTACAGATTGAATGCAGTTTTAGCTAGTATATTTATTTATTTAGTTTGTTTGTCCTTGTTCAGACTCGAGCACTGGCTGAGTCTTGAGCCCGGCAGGGTTTTGAGACGCCTCAATAGAGATTATCATCACAAATGTATTTCGTCTTTAGAAAGAACTTGACAATTAAACTATGAAAGTTCAGCCCAAGGCCCACAACCTCTGTCAGTATCCAACTACTGTGACGCAAGTGTATATGATGATGCTTCCTTTATCCCATGAAATTACATGTTCTCTCACTCTAGCCAAAGGATTGCATCATCATTCTTATTTATCACTAAAGTAATTCTCACTGCTTCTCCTTTCCACCCAAGAAACAAATGTGCCAAACAATTTAATCCATCTTACTCTTTTCAGGCATATTTGGCACTAAAAGTGGTCCCTCCCTTAAATGGGAGGTCATGTTTCGCATACCTATAGAGGACTAGATGACACCAGAGAGAGATATCTCCATACTGGTGAAACCTCAAACCAAACCTCCCCTCTATTCAGGTTTACTGGACAAAATACTGAGAGCCCCGTAGGGACAGCTTTTTGAGGGGTGCTAGCCCTTCCTATGTCCAGCTCTGAGGGTGCATGTAAACACAAACATTGTCCTTAAACACAAACATTAAAAGCAATTGATAATGAATGGCCGTCATTTGTCCCAATACAAACATTAATGAATGGCCAGTTTTGAGTGTTTGTCCCACTCCCAACACAAACGTTAAATGCCATTGATAATGAATGGCCAGTTTTGAGTGTTTGTGTAGACACAAACATTGCGTAAACACAAACATTGAACACGAAGGTGAGGACACAAATTGTGATTGGCCCGCAATGAGATGTGTGATGATGTATGATGTTAAGAGCGACCCTCACTTCACACGGGTGTGATTTGTAGTCATTCGCTTGAGCAACAATTGTATTTATTATGCACTTCAGTAAACTTGGCAGACTGGCAAAAGTCAGTTATCAGAATCAGTAGCTACTTGGAGGGCGTTTTTGGTATGCAAGGTCTTTGGGGTGTGACTGACGTGTACAGCTTGATACAGCACACGACCCCACATCCAGTCAATTTGTTCAGGTGCTCTTTTATGTTTGAGGAGGGGGGTGAAAGTTGAGAGCAAGGTTAACAATAGGAAGGTACTTGCACTCTTTTTTACTGTCAAAGTTTATGACTGTGACAACAGCTTGTGAGACTGTGACTGCACAATGCCACGTGGACGGTACAGAATGTTATAACTGTGTGTGTCTGCATTCATTTCCTTTGTACTGACTTCTGTACTTTTCTTTTTCACGCTGCAGATAATTGAGGTCAATGAATAGGCAAAACCATTACAATAATCAAAGCCTCATCATATCATTGTTGTGTGTTCAGCTTAACTACACTGCTAAATTGAAGTACCCGAACTGCTTTGATGATGAGCGATAACAACCAACGCTGCATCCACAGAACAGTCCCTGTGCAACTTTCTGTGCTCTTGAGCCAGTCTCAAAGAACTGGGAGGATTAAGAGCCCAATGAATATGTAAAATACTAATGAGGCTATTTATATGCAACCACAAGTCATGCAATTACTGTATGAAAGGAAACACAGTTCCTCAGTGCTTGAATATTGGAATCCTGGCTGCATTGCATTCTTATCTTGATAGCATGACCAATACGTGGTCGTATACGTGGTCGTATTCTGAAAATGGCATGTTCTGTAACGTGGTCATCATTTATTTTCCCTTGTTTGTTTGCAGCACTAGCAGCGGGGCTCCAAGGATAGTCATGTCGGTTTTCCTCAACACTGGTCTCAAACAACATATCTTAAACTACTGGACAGATAACTGTGTCATTTTCCTCTAATGATTTTGGTGACCCCATGGCCACTAACGCCAGAATTAATCTAAACAACAGCAACCCTACATATACATATACATATACCCATACATATAGGGACATACAGGATTTTGGTGACCCAATATCGTTTCCTCTAGTGACATCATTATGCCAAAACTTTCAATTACACACGATTATGGGGGGCGACTGTGGCTCAGGAGGTAGAGCAGGTTGTCCAATGATCCATCGGTCGGTGGTTCGAATCCTGGCTCCTCCTGTCTACATGTCGAAGTGTCCTTAGGCAAGACACTGAACCCCAAATTGCTCCCTATGTGCTGGTTGATGCCTTGCATGGCTTCCACCGCAATTGGTGAATGTAATGCACTATGCAAAGCTCCTTGGATAAAGGTATATCCAAGGAGCTATCCAAGGAGCTAAAGCTATATAAATGCACCATTTACCATTATAATGGGTAGATTGCCATGAAACTTGCTGCTTGCATTTATACTCTGGAGGACAAAACCTATCTTGCATGAAACCACGACTTTCCTCTATGGTTAAAACGTTTCATTGGTTAAATATTTATAAAACACACAAACACACTTAAACACTTTCACTTCCAAAATGCTTCAGAAATAACAAGCAACAATAGGCAATCTACATACAACACGTTCACGTTGCAACCCAGCGAGACACTCTTGTATGACTAAACAGGCCATTGATATATATATATATATATATATATCAATGGCCTGAAAAAGCTGAACTATGGAGATACAAAGTTTCTGCCAGACAGCGACAATCTGGTGTCAGCAGCTGTGCACACATGAAAGAATGCACATCTTATCAGCACCACCAATTTCTGTTTTTTTTATGTCTCTGAGTAACATCACTCTCGGACCAAAACCACAAAGAATTTCACAGAACACACAGGAATATAAAATAAAAAAAACCACTTGCTGCCCCACACTCTCCATGCACAGACCACCCGCCACCAAAGTTAAGAGGAGAAGAGAAGACCACCTTGTTCCACACTCCTCTGTTTTCTGACGTAAACTGACAGATGAAGCTTTAACAGGAGACAATCTTCACCTTAAAGAGACGACTCTGGCCATGTGCTCTAGGGCTAATGTAAACATATTGACTTATTTTATGCAAGTTTTTCTACTGGTGAGACAGAAACAAGACATCTGGAGTAGATAAAAAAGCAGCTCATTGCATTGGCTCTGTCTCTGTTTGTAGTCTCTGCTGACTATTAGGATTCCTCTGTGTTCATTCTGTTCATTCTTTACATCTGTACAAGTGCACAACTGTACATCTCATCTGGGGGTTAAACAAGGACATCTTCTTGTTATTGTTCCTAGAAAAAGCACACTGTAAGCCAGGATGAACAAAGCAGTGTCAATCATATGAACAGCTTAGGGAACAGATACATCATTCTTAATAACAGTAATATATCTATATTAATTACAAGTGCCATTCACAGCTTCTTCAAGAGTCAGGCATCTGTTGATGTCATAGAAGGCTGACTAAACATTTATGTGTTGTATGACATTTGCCAGGGGCACTTTAAGTAGCAGACACAGACACACCTCCAGTGGAGTGGCTGAAGGAATGAGTGAAATTGTTACACAATAGTTTATTTTATGGTGTTCCATATTGTAGCTAGAAGCCAACATAATAAAAGCTGTTGCGCTCAGAGATCAACACATTGCCACACATTACCAGTTCAAACCAACCCTGTACACAATCAAAACTAAATTGGAAAATGGAATTGAGCACTTCTCAGAGGGATCCACCAGACGGGGTTAGTTAGCCAGGGGCTAGGGCTGTGTAAGCCGTGGGTTGTGGCAAAATGGTTTGAAATCTAGCTCTTTTTTTGTTTTGTTTTGTTTAGCTGCATGTGTCTTACCGTTGCCTATACCCCCTGTAAGTGTGTGTTTGTGCGTGCAGCTGCATGCACCAGGTGTGGGCCCAATGGCATCTATCTACTACAGTATCTATACTAGACTTCACAAAATCTGTGTGTGCGTGCGTGTGTGCGTGTGTGTAAAATGTACCATAAGTTGTAGAACGTTGCTAGAAACACAGTTTCCTCACACACTTTTAATGGTTCTACGTGTGTGCGTGCGTGCGTGCGTGCGTGCGTGCGTGCGTGCGTGCGTGCGTGTGTGTAAAAGGTTGTACCATAAGTTGTAGAAAGTTGCTAGAAACACATTTCCTCACAGACTTTTAATGGTTCTTGGCAGCTCCAAGTTCCAACTCCACATTTCTGGCTGTTGGAGGATATTTTATCTCATGTTGAACTTGAAATGTATTGGAGTGGCATAAATCTGATGTCTAATCTAATGTTTAATGATTTTTGCAATGTAAATCATGAAAACCTTTGGCAATATACCTCTTTGATTGTTTATTAGAAATGATCTGATTATAATTCGTTATAAAACAGCATTTGAGCACTGCAGTTAACATTGATTTGCTTTGCTGCTCTTTTGCTTTTGCATCATTAGCAAAGGAATCAAATGATTGATCATAATTTTAACTTAATTATATTTACATGCCCACTTTAAATAATCATGTTGTAGTAAGGAATAATGTTCATGGTTGACATCTTTCTACATTAATGCTCAAATGTTAACTATTTATCTCTTAACCACATTCAACATAGTGTCCGTATTATGACATGTCAGTTGAACATTTTCATGTCAACACCAGGTACGGTAAAATATGTATGTTACACCTGAAATTTGTAAAACATTGGTTCCAAGGGAAGTGCTGGAAGATGCTAGCGTGGCCGCCACAGTGTTGAAAATTGAAAATCTCTCATATAATTTAAAAAAGGCCATTGAAAGTGGCATATTGTGCCGATGGTGGAGAAACCACTTGTAATATTAGCTGTGGTGAGCTATTTAAATAGTTCTTGTTTGATTTGTTTATTTCATTGTCCGAATTTTGATAATCTGATTTGCAGTGGAAGCTGATGGATAATTAAATGTTTTCAGGGGGGAGAGGTTAACAAGGCAAGATGGAGGATATAAACTATTTAACAAAATGTGCACGGCGCGCGCGCACACACACACACACACACGCACACTACACACAGTTATACATTAAAGGGGAATAAATTCAGCATTCACGTGTCAACGCCTATGTTTACTTAACGATATCTCATCAGCATAAGAAGTGCACCTGAGTGTGTAGGTTGGAGCTCAGCTGGTGGAGCATTGAGGCTTCATGTACTCATTTCTCCCACTTGTCGTCCTCTGCATGCAGGCTCTTTAAGAACTATCCCTCTGCCAGGCAGTACTTCAGTAAGTTTAAGCACATCGTGGACGAGGAAGAGATGCAGCAGAATGACCAGCTCAGGAAGCATGCTCGTAGGGTGATGACCAGCCTCAACACGCTGGTGGAGAATCTCGGAGACGGAGAGAAACTGCTCTCAATTTTCAAGATGTTGGGCAAGGCCCACGCACTCCGACACAAGGTGGACCCCGTGTACTTCAAGGTAGAATGCAACACGCACGCATGCACGCACGCATGCAGGCACGCATGCACATGCACACACACACACACACTTATTGTATTGTTAATAATAAAAACTCTTACGCATGATTTTTACACTGTTGTACAATGGAGTATTGTTTTGGTACAACAATAATGTTGTACTAAAACATGTTCCAAGCTGTTACATCATTAAGCATTCAAAGCTCTCTCTCTCTCTCCCCCTCCCTCCATTTATCCGTCTTTATCCAGTATCTGGCTGGCGTGATACTGGAGGTCCTGGCAGAAGCGTACCCTGATGTTGTGACCGCAGAGGTCGGTACTGCATGGAGCAAACTTCTGGGTGCGGTCTACTATCATCTCTCATGTGTCTACAGGGAGTTGGGTTATACGCGACCGGCCAGCTCAGCCCACTGAAGCCTTCAGTCTGGTCCTTAGGGAGCCAGGCTCGGCTCCAGGATGAGATGAAATGACTGAGGGGGCAGACATAATTTTTTTTACGGTAAAACAATATGTACATGAAAAAAAACATAAACCTAGGGGGCAGAATTTGCTGAGGGTGCCAGCCAGGCCCCCTCTGGCACCCCCTGTGGATCCACATTGAGAACTGCGCAGACCAAGACACTGCTACTGTTTTAGCCTACTAGCTTCATAGGGAGGGCCTGATGTACCCACTGCCAGAGGGAAACAGATGATATACCTGTATGTCCCCCTTTACACTCAGGATCTGACCTATGACCCATCTAGACACCAGTGTTCCACATGTGCTTAACCCAAGCGGGTGGTTTGTGTATGAATGCGTGCGGGCGTGCGTGTGGGCGTGCGTGTGTGCATCTTCCTGTCTATAGCCCAAGGTGTGTGTGTGTGTGTGTGCGATGTGCATGCGCGCGTTTGTGCGTGTGTGCACATGTGCGATGTGCATACGCGTGTGCGTGCGTGTTAAAATACAATACATTTTGTTACTGAATAATGTACGTATTCCTGAGACTATACTGATAATGGACTACATATCATTAGAAGGCTAAACATTAGTTATATTCCTTTAGCTTTCACCTTTATGGTACCCCACAAAAAAACGAAACGTTACCAAGGAGATGGACAAATCCAAAGAACATGCAAACATCATTAACCTAACTGGACTCGACTTGTTGGACTTTAACATTTAACTGGGTTGTGCCTTTTACAGATGTGTATAATGTTGAATCTGACAACACATGGCCTTTATTTCATTGTTATTCATTTCACATGAAGTTGTATTGTGTTACTTATGGCCAAACCTGCCCTGTTCCTGCTTTTTTTTCTTTTTCATCCACCTCTTCCTCAGTCACCACAGAATGAAATCATAAGCATAACAGATACCTTGTCTTGTGAGGTAGAATTAATAATATATTTATGTTTTTGGTTTCATTAGGTAATCGTGCCAAAAAAAATAAAACAATTCAAAGCAAAAAAGGCATTTACAGTCAGAGAGGTTTGAATGTGAGCTTATAAAATACCTCACAGAGACAATAAAATGATACAATGTATACAATGGAAACAAGGGGGAATGTGAACGTTTTCAGGAGGCCTTGTGTTATACAGTATGAATGGATTTGGGAATTAACCACATTAATCCTGGAATCACTATTTTGGGCATGCTGTTGACTCGTTATAGGTCAAATTTGTCAAGATTATTCAAAATCTGTCATGTATTAAATCTTTTTTGATTTACAACATGTCATGAGGCAAAACATTGTGAGCTTGTAAATTGGACTAAAGTTGTTACCCCCAAAGGATCCATTGAAAGATTTAGGCAGCAAATTTGAAATATAAGTGTGTACAAATTTGAAGTATGTAAGTGTTGTAAATAGATATTGTTACCATTAATTTACAATGTTTGCATTTAGCAGACACCGGTACTCATACTCATAGTGACTTGATAAACTGATAAAGTGCAATATCGGAGTAAATGGCAGGAACTTAAAGCACCACTATATACCTTTTTGTATTGAATACATTTTAATTTTGTCCAATCTGTATGATATAGTTCAGTATGTTAATACAATATAACTTAAAACAATTGGGATGGTTGTATTTTGTCTCCGTGCTCTTCTGATGAGACTGTTAAATGGTGTCAAAGGTCATGCATGCCTCACCTAGACACAGGATCGACACTAACTCTGGGGGAGCCGGGGTTCGCCGGCTCCCCCAGAGTTAGTGTCCTTGAGCAAGACACTTAACTCCTAATTGCTCCTGATGTGCTGGTAGGCGCCTTGCATGGTTTCCGCTGCCATCAGTGTGTGAATGGGTGAATGTAATGCACATGTAATGCACAATCTATGTAAAGTGCCTTGGATAAAGGCGCTATATAAATGCACCATTTATAAAGAGGTGAGCTTTCAGAGACTGAAACTGCTTGGGAGCCAGGAGGAAGAATTGTCCAGGACACTTGAGTGTTGGCCAGGGTATCGTGTGGAAGGAAGGGCCAGACTTACTGTGTGGGAAGGGGTGTAGGGATGGATCGTGTCCTGAAGGCAAAGTTGTGCCATGTCCTTGATTGCCTTGTAGGTCATCACCAGTGTATTGAATTGCATGCGGGATGCAACCAGGAGTCACTGAAGGGAACTCAGAAGGGGGAGGGAGACGATAATGAAATGATCCCTACATTTGTTTTAGGGAGGTTGAAGACAGAATTCTGGATCCGTTCAAGGGTTTTGAGGCCGGCTGATAAGCAAGGAGAGGGGGAGTTTCAGTAGTCAAACCTGGAGATGCCTGAGGCTTGCAAGGAGCTGGGCAGACTCGGAGTGGAATGCAAGGCAAGGATGGTATGTTTATTTGTATAACATTTAAGTAACGAGGCGATTCAAAGTGTCCTATATACAAAACTTTAAGACACGTTTAAACACATTTGAACACGAAGAAGAAAAAAAGGTTGAGAGAAAACCGAAAGATAATTGAATATAATTATTGCGGCAGATTACTATGAAACCTGCAAAACCTGTCAGTCACGCCACCATATATGGGTGTCATTCCCTCACACCTTGTGACTCGTCACGCCACCATACAGTACAGTATATGGCCGTCAAAGTAATTATGCATACTTTGGCAAGGATTTGTTTTATAGATTTAATACATTCTTTTACCCAAGTCAATTAAATGTGCAGCCTATTAAACATGAAGTATGTTATACTTCTTCCATCACTGCCCTCACCTATTTTCACCTTATCACCTCACCTTATGCCAATTAATTCCTCTACACACACTTTTGTGTTGTCGCTGCAGTTGAGTAGTAAGGAGCCTGTACCGGGAGGATGTACAACAATCATCTCGCTCCTCCCACGCAACGCCCCCTGCTGGCGGGTACCGCAGGAGTACATGCAATAGCCAATATAACCAACATCGTCCCTCTTTTATGTAGGCTAGATGCTTGACAAAGGCGGATGCACCACAGTGGATTTGAACCCACAGCCTCGGTGGTGGTGGGCAGGGACCACTGCTCCACCCGAGCACCCTTCGCGTTCAGGTTGAAACTGCAGAATATATAAGATGCAGATGGCCTAGTAGTGAAGGCACATACCACATAGGCTCCAATCTCTCAAAACAGATTCAGAGCTCTGCAGCGGAATCTGTCGAAAACTCCCATGACAAGTTACAACATGTAGAGTTGTTGTTAGGAATGAAAACATAGGAGCACCACCGGAAGAGGAGGGCTGAAGGGGAGTGAACGGGCCGACATCCAGTCTCTACATGGATAATTGGGCGGTGCCCCAGAGGCAAATTCAAAGGATTTTTGTACTCTATTCGCGGGATACAAGCTGAGAGGAGAGGGGAGTGCTAGGGGGTAAGGTCAAGAATCAAGAGGATTTCTTTCTCACTACAAATAATCTCTCAGTAATCTCTCTAGTCTAGACCGCTAGGGAACGCAAAAGCAAGGAGACATGTCAAAGTATGACCAGGCACGCTGTAGCATTCTGTAGAATTTAGAGGGACTAGTGAGCATGCCAGAAGGCTAGTAAGGAGAGAGTTGAAATAGTAAAGGACTAATGCCTGGATAAGGAGCTGAGCATGCAGACCTGACCTCTTGGTGAGGAAGATGCTCGCCTCAAAACACGCTCATAGAGCCCTGGCGTTCCGCAGGGCTCTATACTTGGGCCCCTTTTATTGTTGATATATATCTATATATATGATTTCGCTTAATAATCTCCCAGATTATTTTACATTTTGTTTGCTGATGATACCAACATTATAATGTCACATGAGAATTTTGTAGTATTAATTAGGGAAGCAAATGAAGGTTTTCAATGTCTCAGATTGGTTTCAGACAAATAGCTGTCGCTGAATGTAGAAAAATCTAATTTTATTTTATTTTGTAATAATGGTAAGAGGTATTCACAAAATGCAAATGCAAATGCAAATCTATTCATCAATGACACAAAAATCAATCAAGTTTCTTCAACAAGGTTTTAGGTATAATTGTTGATGATAAATTAAACTGGAAAAAACAGATTGATCATGTTTGTAAAAAAGCAATGAAGTCATTAGGTATTATTAGGAAGGTGTGTACATCGTTAAATAAAAGTTGTTTCTTAATTCTCTATTATAGTTTTGTTAGACTGGCTACCTTCTCGGATCGATTTGAACCATCTGCTCCTCTCTTTAAGAAGCTAAACATTTTGTCTGTCTCCCAGGTTAATTCTTTGCAAATTTGTATATTTGTGCACAAATGCATTTATGACTCTTCCAAATGGTTTTAACACTTTTTTCCCCTTTAATTCAGATATTCATTCATACGTCACTCGTCAAGCAAAAAACTTGCACATTCCATATAGGCCTAGTCGTACTACTCTTAAGGCTCATTCATAGTTTGATTTTTAATGACCACCTCAACCACCGCACCGCACCGCTGTTTCCAGCCCTGCTCTCTGTTTTTACTCACCACCGTTTCGGTGGTCGCGGTGGTCATTAAAATCAAACTCTGAATAAGCCTTTAGGCAGTTCTCAATAAGACACAGAGGGTCCATTCTTTGAAACGCTGCTGATCCTAGCCTAAAAATATCTGCAGTGGGAAAAAGGTTATTTGTTTGAGTAGGTCTGTAGAAACCATTATGATTGTTGCAAAGAAAAATGTAATGTATATGTATATGTATGTATGTATGTATGTATGTATATTCATTTAGGGGAAGTTCTTGATAAGCCTTTTGGCTTCCAACTTCTCCTGCACTATATGAAAATGTATGTATCTTATGTTTTTAACTTTTGTACGTGCTAATAAAAAAATAAAAAAGTATTGTATTCTCCTATTTGTTTTACTGCGGTTAAGGCTGGGAATACGTTTCAGGATAGGCATATACTTACTGTTACTGAGGTTAAGTTTAAATAAGGTCAGGTTTGTAACGCCGGGGTTTGACGCCGTGTTTGTCCCACGCCGGGGACACACCCTGCAGGCTCTTGGCAAATGGAACAAGAGCCCCGTTGTTAATGGAAATGGGAAGATTTTGCAGTGTGCAAACTTTCATGGAAAGAACAGAAGCTAAATCTTCTTTGTGTTGAGCTTGAGGTGCATATGGTACGTAAGACGTCCATCTGTGGTTTGGAATGAGAAAAACATTTGAGTATCATCAGCATAGCAGTGATAGCTGGTGAGTAGAGGTCACAGAAGATACAGATCCAAGAGATTAGAGGGCAAAAAGAGGGACCCCAATCAAGAGGGTACATGAAGGAAAATGAAAGCAAAGAAAAAGCAAGGATAAAAAGAAACATTTCAAAGAAAGATGGTACAAAATATTATTTGTTCATAAAGCTGGTCCAACGAGCTATTGACTTCAACGCATTCCATTGAACTTCTGGACTGGCTCCAGTTTGCTTCCCTGGTGCGTCAATGGCATATGCCATAAAGAACGTTCTGTTCCTTCTTGGAACGTAGCGTTACGTTCTTTCTTGCAGTAGAACAGGAAGCAAATAAACATCCTGTTATTCTCTCCCACGGTGAGTGGATAGCAGAACAGGAAACGAATGAACATCCTGTCATATTTCACACATTTTATCTAAGAAAGGATAAAGGTCAGATCATATACTGTATGTTATTAAACAGATCTCAGTGAGACATTACAGAAGGATTATGAATATAGTCAAACAGACAGTTTAACCCAGCTATAGTCTGGTCTATCATTGCAACTCATGGTGAAAATGGCCGTGTCGAGAGTGAAGTTGTTCAGATTCAGAACCGTTACAGAAAGGTCTTGTGGTCCAATGGGCATCTCACTAGTTGTATTAATTACGTTGTGACAGAAGGAAATGTTGATCAAATAGCTTCATACCTAAAACAGGAAGTAAAGTAATCGCTTTGGGAACACCAAAGCAGGGACAACCCTAACAGTAGAACTAAAGGCTTGTGACTGAGACTGACTAAGTGGAAGGTAACTAGGCCTAGTACTTAAGTACTGTACTTAATAATTAGTAGTTTTGGTACTTTAAGTACATTTTGAAGCAAATACTTCTGTACTTTTACCCAAGTAAATGTTGAATTCCGGACTTTTACTTGTAACAGAGTATTTCTATATTGCAGTAAAACTCAAACTACATGCTATACATTAACCATTGAAGCAGAAAAACCTGACTCTGTAGGACAGGTTTTTCTCTCACGGTGGCTGTACTGGATGTGTGTAAGATATGCTGTCAACTAAGGCAGTTGTTTTAGGGAACATTTGTTAATTTTGGTTCACTCAGCGTCCTATGTGTAAGGTTTTACAACAAAATGTATTTGACGGCCGCCTGAGCGATCGAGCCGTGAGGTGAGCAAGTGGCCTATGTTGATAAGGTCAAGTCATCATTGACCTCAATGCATTCCATCAAACGTCTTGGCGCCAAATTGTTTCCCAGGTGTGTGAATGGCACATGCCAAGAAAGAACGTTCTGTTCCTTTTTGCAGTAGAACAGGAAGTGAATGAACATCCTTGTATTATTTCCCATGATGAATGGATAGCAGAACCTGAAGCAAATGAACATCCTGTCACACATATTTTACAAGAAAGAAATTAGGTCCTGTACTGTAGCTCCCTAAGTGCAAACGTATTGGCATATTGAGACAAAACAATATGTTTCGAGCCTATATGCTCGAGTTCAGGCTTGAAACTTTTTGTTCTGATCTTTAGTGAACAGTTTGCTGATCTGAGATCTCCTTGCTCCTTCCATGATTGTCTTCATTTGACACAGCTTACATTTAGGTGTGTGAAACATTGACAATATTATTGACCACTGTGCACATTCCTGTGCATACATGGATTGGGATTCTTCCTCTAATAAATATGGCATGCTATTTTATTGATGTTGTGACACTGTGACCCACACTAATGTTGATACAATAGTTCAACTGCTCGCATAAATCATTTAGGAAGCAGACAGCTTGCCTAAGAAAGAAAACATGAAGAGCAACAATAGCTTGGGACATCCAAGCAGAGAAGATCCTAGACGTCGTAGCAGGACTTATGGCACTAGAGGCATAACCATTGGTTATTCAGTGAAGCTGACACTATATGAGAGGATTCTCTCGTACAGTACGAAGACTGGATGCATGCAAGCGATTTCCAAGCCAGTCGTCAAGCCAGTTGTTTTGGGGATCGTTGCTATGTTTCACTCTACGTAAGTGTAAGGTTGTAAATGTATGTCTTTTTAAAATCACAAGGCAGGTATGCTAACCTGTTGGCTCACCTAAGCAAGCCGTTAGACGCGCGAGTGACTGCAGGGGCAGAGCAGCTGATGGTCTTAATTGTAGCAATAACAAGTGTGCCGTCCAAGTTGACAAGTCAAGGTGAACGGAATAAGTTATCATGGGAACCAATATGACCGCTCCCTCTATCCCTCCATTTGTCTAATCCAATCATAACAATTGGGGGCAGGAGTTTTGAGGATGGAAATCGCATACACGCTGACTGAACATTCGAAAATTAAGCGAATAAACATCCTGTTATTCTCCGCCACGTTGATAAATGCATAGCAGAATAGAAGCAGTTGAAAATCCCATCATATTTCACACATTTTTTTATTTTAGAAGGAATAAAGATCCCAGACAGCTCCCTGTAGTGCCAATGTATTGGTACAATCTGTTTTCTCTGTCCTTATTGTTGTATTTCCTCCCCCTTATTATTGTCATTGTTATTGTTTTATTGTTCTAGCCGTCCCTGTGTATGGCCACCGATGTGCAA
>OOFJ01109835.1:0-11782 GCA_900323375.1 Benthosema glaciale
AGAAACATCTTGAGAGCAAAGCTGTTCTCCCACTCTGACTCTGTGCGAGGATGCTCTGTAATGTAGTAATAATAATAATAATAATAATAATAATAATAATAATAAGGGTAATAATAATAATAATAATAATAATAATAATATTCTACCAGATAATTTGTAATGAATCAGAAGGTAATCAACAACAAGTAACGTGACAGCCATGCATGTGGTCAGGGCTCACCTAGGTTGGTCAGAAGATAGGCCACTTTCTCATAAACCTGACAAGAAGACATAGAAGACAGACATGTTACAGCTTCCACAGACAGAAGACAGCACGTGTGAGTGTCCTTCCACAGGACGGAAAAGAAACATGATTTTTATGATCTGGTAAACATGACCCCTAGATACTGTTATAGCTGGCATATTAAACCGTCTATATATAGTGCAATGCAATCTGTGGGGTAGTAGTGCAATCCGCGGAGTAGTAGTGCAATCCAATTCAGGTGAGTTTTGCATTTAGTTATTGTAAAATATGTTGTATTATGGTTAAAACATAGGCTTCTGCTCTGTTGTGGGGTAGCTGCAAGGTCACCAACGTCATTTTCGCTATCATGCAATTCCAGACGGAAGATTTGTCGCACCATGGGAGCTAAACTACACCCGGACGTTTGATGGAATGCATTGGAGTCAATGAGAGCCCAGTGACCAGCTCATGAACAAACAATATTTCTGAATAACTGAGACCTTTTGTAAAGTAATCCCTTCTGGAAAATAACAGAAGACACATTATTGTCTGCTGTGTTGCTTTTCGATGTGTACACTGTGTAATTTTATAGAGGTATCTAAAGAGCAAAAAGTATGTTTCTGAACGTGCCAACTATATCGTGAGACTGTTCGCCGTTTCCTGTCTGGCAGCCAACTCTCGCGAGACCTCCGAGACAGAAACTATACCTGCTGCTGTTTAGATCCTCAAATAAAATCATGTACTGTGCACTATGTGCAAATTGAAGAGCAAGTGATTACAAAACAAACTGTGATATGTATTCCTTTATATTCCTGAACCAATTATATGATAATGGGGTGATCAATGGTTCATAAATATTTGTTATGAGCTGGTTCAGCTTGCTCCATTTACTGCCATGTATTCATGTAACTTCCGGTGTGAGATTTAGCTCCCAGGAAAGTGTCATGGCGCAGCACTAGCCTGGAAACCAGCCCAAACTGCCACAGGAAAAAAAAAAGTCCCTGGGCAGTGATATCAGTCTGGTCCATGCCAGGCTAGCACAGCACAGTCACGTGACCATGACTTCTGTAAAAAGCTGTGGGAAGCCTGATACTGCGTTTTTTTTCTATGCGCACAAGTACGCGCACACGCACGCACGCACGCGCAACCACTGCTGTATCCGCCCTGCTTTAAAACACTGAGTGGCTGTATTCATTCAACACCATGGACAGCGAATAGTCTCTGTCTGTCTGTCTGTCTGAATTACACAGAATTACTGAAGTACCACAGAAGAATTACACCAAAATGAAACCAAAATACCGGTTGATAACATTCGAAGCGCGGTGCCTGAGTTATAACAAAGTTAAACTCACCACGTTGAGGGACATGATGATTATGAAGTTGCAGCACACTCCGGTGCCGGAGGTGGCGAACTGCCAGTTCTTCTTCACAAACTCCCAGTGCAAGCTTGCAAACTTCTCCATGGCAATCAGCCGGAAGACCACAACAGCAAACACTGCTGTCAGGACCAGAGAGATCTAAAATAGGTAACAAACACAGTCTGTCACAAGTTCCCAGACAGAGAAATCTACAAAGACTGGCTGCCTGTCACACAGAGCAATCTAAAGTGTGACAACATGTCAGAACCAGATAAATCTCAAATATGGAACAAACACCAGCGTAAAAACCAGAGGAATCTCAGCGCAAGATATAGGCAAGGTATAGGCCAGGGCATAGAGGTGGGCGTGGTTTTCTTTGTTTCATTTAATTTCATATTATGAACAGCATAGAGTTCAAGTGGTTACAAATAAATCATTACAATTGTAAGTGGGTGATTACTATTATTAGAAATCAAATCAATCAACTCAATCGCAACAGTGATGTTTGTCCACTGGGGGGAGATATTGAGCTGAGTTACGCACACACAAAACATGCATTTCAAGCTGGACTGCAATTACTACAGCACATGCAATGCCTGGGATTCAAACCCAGGCCTCCCACTCGGAAAGCCAACATCTAAACCACTACTCCAAAAGGATGTCTCTAATTGGCTCTGTTAGGATGATAGTAGACGTTTGAGGCCATCAGGCTGAGGCTGTGAGCCATTCTGCTACACTTTATTTAAAAACGTCTTTACCATGAAGCAGATACCATGCTAAATAATGTAAAAAAGAAAAAAACAAACAAACAGCAACAAAAAAGAAAGAAACAAACAAACAAAAAACAAACACATGATTATAGTGTAATTTACCATAGATTCCATAAACAGACTCAATGTTGATGTTGATGATGATAATAATAATGTAATTTAATAACAATAACAATAACAATAACAATAACAATAACAATAACAATAACAATAACAATAATAATGTGATTACCATGAAGCAGATTCCAGACACAGACACCATCAGTCTGCTCAGTTTGTCGGTGAACGGTTGGAAAGGCTCAGGTTTGCCAGAGATGGGGTTAACTCTTTCCACCCTGGAGTACTTGGCTTCAAACTGTGGCCTCAGCTCGTCCTGAAAGTGCAGTAGTCACACTGTTACTTTAAGAAGAATCATTCATAGTAGGGATGTCCCGATCACGTTTTTTTTGCTCCCGATCAAATTCCGATCATTTGATTTTGAGAATCTGCCAATTTTTCTCGAACCGATATTCATATTTTTTATCAAACACTTATACACAAATTGGGTTAACCCTCATTCATATACTGTTCTACAGCATCCGTCCAGTCGTTATTATTCATATTGTGGATATTAAAATCTAATGGGATGAACAAATCAGGAATTATTCATCAATGTATTGATACTTCTGGCCATCCATAGAAGAATGATTGGCTCATACTATGTATGTTACAGCTCCATGCATAACAAGCATTAGATCAGTGACATTAGATCCATAAATGATGTGATATTGATCCATGCATAACAAGCTTTAGATCCATACGATATTGATCCATGCATGATGCATATAACAAGCTTTGGATCCATATATATGATTTGATATTGATTACAATTGGTTAACATCATGTGTGTCCTGCAGACCGCTCAGTCTGGCCCAGAGCACTGGGTGGGCGTTTAGCACAAACCAAGCAGTGGGAGAGCCAATCAGATTCTGTCAATCACAGCGCCCTGAGCCAATCAGAGTCTGTCAATCACAGCACCCTGCATATCAAAATCACTGACATATCTGGGTAAGGCCAAGTATCACTGACATATATTTCAGGGTTAGTCTCACATTGCCAGACTGTTTCGTCTCGCAATGTTCAATAGCTTCCGTCATCCAGTCTGGAGAACGGAAGCTCACAAGTAAACATAAAGAAGAAGTGGAGCCTTTTCGTCAGCCGCACAATTTTTTCCTTTATATAAATAGAAGTATCTAAGAATATATACCTTGCAGAAATAGAAATAAAATTAAATGTGAAGATATTTTTAAATATATTTGCGGGAGGTGTAGTTCCACTCTACAGTATTAGCATTCTGAGATTGTGGAATAGTTGTCTGGCTACATGAGACCAGAGCCAACTCCGTTCACTTCATGTTGCCAGTCCAATGGCAGCACTTCTACATATAGACTTATATTGGCAAAGAGCATTGCGAAGAGTGACAATGTCCTGGACCTGTTTTTTTTTTTCTTTTTTTAATAATAGTATAACGTAAACATTACAGAGAATTTTGTCACTGTGCAATATTTAAAACAGTCGTCATGTTGCACACATGCTTAAAATTGCTGACTTGTGCTGCCCTGGTTGAAAACAATGTATTTCAAACTCCAGCCTGTCACTCTCCATGCAGGCTGTATGAACAGCGCTCGAGCGCTCAGTTCTCTTCCCCCTCAATGACGTAACTCTGTCTTACTATATGGCTCTCCACAGAACTACCTCAGGGGTAATATAGGGCCTAGGCCTACTCCTTATATAGGATTAGGGTTTGACTGGATGTGTGTCACAATGACGATGCCAGTCGTCCATACCATATCCATTAAATAGTTTCTGCATTGACCTGATCTAGTGTCAACACTAGATGTGTCTGTCGTCTCCATATGTGAAACTCCAGTGAGAGGGAGTGAGAGCCTTCCTCTACAATACTAAAATAGCTATATTTGGAGAAAAAAAAGGCATTGGTCGGGTATTGATTACCTCCTCCTCCTCCCAGTCGATCAGGTCCCAGTCGTAGGTCAGCTCTGCTCGACGTCTCTTCCAGAATTCCAGGAACACGGTGGCTATGAGTGACACAATCAATCAATCAATCAATCAATCAATCAATCAATCAATCAATCAATCAATCAATCAATCAATCAATCAATCAATCAATCAATCAATCAATCAATCAATCAATCAATCAATCAGTCAGTCAGTCAGTCAATCGTGTAAATATATTGGCCCTCTGGAGTGAGTAGTGAGCAGTATACCTGAACATCAATAGAGCACCGAAGTCTGACGTCAATATCGTTAGAGGGCGGGTTCGTGTATTTATTTATTTGTATTATAATCCCCATAGGGGGATGTTAGATCCCCTCATAACAACTGTGTTTGAAAAATAAATAAATCATCCGTTTCACTCATATGGATATGAAGAATCAACTGACTGCGAGAAAACACTAACGTTACTGCTGACAAATTACCGTAGTTAAATTTTCACTAGAAACAGACAAATTATGAGTGGCTGACTGTCGTAAACAATACAGAGACACCTCCCCTTTGCAGAGACAGTTTCTTTATTTTTGGACCACAATCCTTATATGAGACAATTTTAAATGACCCCATGTTATTCTCCATAGAGAAAAAAACATTGGAACCAGGGGTAAAACACTCTTGTACTTACCCCATATCGCCATGAAGATGGCGAAAAACACGGTTCCCCCGTTGTCAAAGAGATAGGTCATCTAGAGACAGAAGAAAGCAATTATTAGAAACTAAGTCATTGTTTATACAGAAGTACAGAAGACTCGTAACTTGTGTCACGGAAGTCATTTTTGTACGGAGAAACAAATTGGGTCATCTTAGAATCGTCTCAGATAATTGTGGTCCAAAAATAAACAAATTGTCCCGGCACTATTTTTGCTATTTCACGTGAATTTTCCTTTCAAAAGAAAAGGTGTACCACCTCATAAAAGATCTGTCTTTCCAATTACCGCCCTATTAACTGATGTTAAAATACAGGAGCCTGGACCTGCCCCATCCTATTCAGCTATGCACAGTTAACACAGGAGGGACATTTTTGTTTGATTTGATTTGTTTTTGTTCCATTCCCAAGCCATCATAATGCTGCTGCTCTGACAAAACTCGGTCTAAACACTAATCAGCACAACTGATAATATTTCTAATGTAATTAATCCTTTCTCAAATGTTCCATTATTAACCACTAGGTGTGCTGTCACGCTCATTTCAGCAGACCGGCGGGGAGCCTATTCAACCAATTTCTTGGTCAGAGGAACTATCTGTAGTAACTACGGTATCTGTATAATTATTTCATTCCACTTTTGTCTTTTTTCTTCTTTTTGGGGGCGACTCCTTTACGTATAACACCAGAGTGGGTCTCAATCAATACTACTAGCGGTACATCATGTACCACAGGTTGACAATCACTGCGCTAGGTCTGTTAGCAGCATCGTTGCGATGACCTCCATACTGACCTTACGACCTCCACACTGACCTTGGCGAACACGCAGCTGTCACTCAACGTCCATGGATCGCAGACATCACACATCGGACACATGACGGTGGTGTTGGCTTCACAGATCTCTTTACTGTTAAAAAGAAAATCACACACGTGTGTGTGAAGTAAGTGGTGCAACTCTGGGTTGGGGTACGTCCCTGGGGGATCCTCGGAACATCCACACCCACAAGACCCCACAGGTTACCCCAGCAGACCCCACAACTTTCATGGAAAGACCAAGTTACCCAGCTTTGTGGACTCCAAAAGTGACCAAGTTTTCGTGGACCCCAAAAGTGACCAAGTTAACCAGTTTCTTGGAGCGCACAAGTGACCAAGTTATCCTGCAGACTCCACAGGTTTCGTGCTTAGACAGACAGACAGACAGACAGACAGACAGACAGACAGACAGACAGACAGACAGACAGACAGACAGACAGACAGACAGACAGACAGACAGACAGACCCAGGTTTCGTGATTAGACAGACCCAACCGTGTGGGAGTCCCCAGGGGGTCCCTCTACTGTAGTACTGTACCTCAAATCATCATATATACAGTTAACACACGGACGGACCCAGGGACGGACGGACCCAGGGACGGACACACATAGCTCCTTAATGAAGTGGTTGCACCACTTAAAAACACATAGAGGACACATGACGGTGGTGTTAACTCACCACTCACTAACTTTTAGATGGTGCGTACACTGGGAGTTACCATTGAGCCGCTAAACATAGTCGCTTTGTTCATCTGAGTGGCAATGCTGATGAAAAGGACTAGAAATGCCCCCACCTTATTGTTTGAGGATGCATTCAGGCTGAAAGGGAAAGCCAATCGAGCTGAGAGCGATCGCTCGAACGTGACCCCCGATCCGCGGTAAGTCATTATGAATTAATAACTGGGAAGCTATAAAAGTAACCTAGAAAGTAATAGTTTTGGTCAGCATGGCTCAGTTTACATTTAGTTCACCATTAAAAAACGGAGTTGACTTATATATTTTTGTCATACTTTTAATCAACCAAATTACACTGGATGAAAGAACAAAATGTGTTACCGCAGTATAGGGTTAGGTGCGTGTGTGTGTTAGTGTGTGTGTGTGTGTGTGTGTGTGTGTGCGTGCGTGTGTGCGCATGCGTGCGTGCGTACGTGTGTGGGCGCGCATTCACTGACCTGACTACACTGGAGTCCATGGTGAACAGACCGTACAGGAAGACAAAGAGGCCGACAAACGCAGCAGGGATCAACATCCCTGTGTACCAACCGAGCCACGCGAAGTACAGCCCGATCTTCTCCCCGAAATAACGTCTGAAACAAGAAACATCAGCACATCAACGTGTACCAACCCAGTCTAAAAGGAGATGCATTCCAACGCCAAATTTGTTTTTGACCTGCAGTAGATCAACCATGGCGATGCATACTTTCTATGATTTTTTTCAAAGGTTAGTGGAAAAACTCTCTGCAGAATTCTTGGCAGACAATGGTTTATTGGTTTATTATTGGGGCGGCTGTGGCTCAGGAGGTAGAGCAGGTCGTCCAATGACCCATGGGGCGGCGGTTCGAATCCCGGCTCCTCCTGTCTACATGTCGAAGTGTCCTTGGGCAAGACACTGAACCCCAAATTGCCTCCAATGAGTTGGTCGGTGTGAGCTCGCCACCATTGGTGTGTGAATGTGGGAAGTGAGGACGCTGGCGTCGTCTGTTCGCTGCTTCACCTCCCAATGTATGAATGAATGAACCATTGTAAAGTGCTTTGAGCACTTGGAAAAGCTATAAAAATGCAATTCATTATTGGCAGGAAGTGCAGTTCAAATGTATACAGTACATGGCATGCACTAGAATGTGTGCGGTTCTCCTGGTGAGGTCTAGAGGTTTGTACCACATCATGTTGTACAAACCAATATTGGCCTTTGGGCATGTGGTCCACATTCCCGAAGGCCAACACTCATAGTATTGACCCGTTTCCTGGCCCATAAGTCTTTGCCTTTTGTGTATGCATAACATCCTATTCCTCTTGCTGTGTTGCCAGTTTTGCAAGATAAACAAGTGGCCAGGTCTATGAAAACATAGACTGGGCAGCATTCCCTTTCGGGTGTTATGAACCGGTCTGGAGCGGATGGTAAAATACGTCACGCTGTAGTCAATGCAGGCAGGAAACCACAAGGAGGAATCAGTATTGTGAATGGCGGAATTCTTATTCCGCCTTGTGGTTTCCTGCCTACAATAGGGAGTTTAAGATCACCCTCCCTGTGACTTCGACATGACGAGAAAGTAGGAAGTGCTCCGACGCCGTCGCCACATAAGCCCAAATAGTTAAGAAAACAGACAACGCAGACGGGGCGCCACCCCTTCCACTGGTGTCTCTGGTTCCCATGGTGACACGTACATGCACCTTCCCTGTCGTCGACGTTGTGAACAAGACGCCAAAAGCTGTGTTCTGCCGTCGTAGCATGGGCTCCGATGGCCGCGAGGAGCCATTAATGAAAATAGCAGATCTGCAAGTTCATAGATACAGTATAGCTCCTTCTAAAAAAAACTGAATATTCTGAAAAAGTTCCTGTTCTCCCGTAATACCATTCAAAACGTGAAACTTTCATATATTCTAAATTCATTGCACATAAAGTATATTTAAAACCTCTTTTTTGTTTGTTTTGGCATACAGCTCATGAAAATCGAAAACTCCTATCTCAAAATATTAGAATATTTCTTACGAGACAACTTAAAAAAAAAAAAGTATTTTTATCCAGAAATGTCAACCATCTGAAAGGTATAATAATGTATGCAGTCAATCCATCGTCTGGGCTACTTTTGAACACATTACCAGCCTCAGCGCTCATACTGTACATACATACACACACACTACATACATACAGTATAATGTACTTACCTGATAAGGTCTAGAGGTTGGTACTTGTACCACATGCCCCAGCGCGCCCAGCGCTCATACAGCAGGTGTCTCTGGTTCTGAGCGCCGTGGGTCTTGATTGGATGTCTGCTCTTATACCCACCCTGACAACACAACACAGAGGTCAAAGGTCAACGCACGAGGAGAGCGACGGACATCATCAGAAAACACGAGGAGTCTAGCGACTCACTGACATCATCACGAGGGGAGCGACTGACATCATCACAAACAGCAGAATGGAGAAATCATCCGTCAACGATTTCTGCCAGAAATATCGGAAAGGGAAGCTTCGCCCCATATGGGTGTAGTGCTGCAAACTAATATTCTATATTCTAAGAAACATTCAAATATATATATGAAAGAAAATCGACAATAAAAAAATTAAGGTTCGAATTGAAATAATAAAAATTAAGTTCTCGCGAGACTCTGGGCCGTGTAACGTCTCGCAGATCACAGAACCCTCAGTCGTAGGCAGAAGCGTCTCCCCTCAAGCTTGAATTAAACGGCACCGTGTGTAAAATGCGATCCGATGTAGAAAGTCCACAATGTGTCGTTGATGCACCGTGTTGTGAGCTTGTAGATTAGTTATGTTTGAGATGTGACACTGGCATATGAGGATCTGCCTGCCTGTTTACTACAGACTTTACGCTGACCAGAGTGACACCATAGAGTAATAAAAGGATAGAGACCGAACCGGAGCAATAGCCCCGCCCCCTCGCTATTCATTTCACATGAGACACATGAACGTCCGTCCACTCTCATTATCGTGCTGCATTTCTACTTTTCGCCACTAGGGCCCGGCAGCTTCAAGCCTGGAGAGCTTCACTGGGGGGGTGTGAGTGACACGGTGCATCCATTCACACACACACACGCACACGCACACGCACACGCACACGCACACGCACACGCACACACACACACACACACACACACACACACAGTTTCCTCCGGAGAGCATAGAATCATAAGCATCGGAGTCGCTTGGCTTAAAGCCAAGTGACTCAGATAAACTAATACAGATAAACGAATACAGAGCGAGTTAAAGTGAAAAGCCAATGGCTTTTGAATTTAACTTGCTCTGGATTAGAAAGCAGACATGATCGTTTAATTGCACAGTGTTACTTTAGTTGATTAAAAATCATTAATTTGGTATCGGCAGACAGTTTACACTACAGTGAGACTCGACGACAGAAAACGTGATGTAAAAAAACAATAAAAAAGAATAACAAAATAAAATAAATAAACTATCCATGGATTCTTGTCTTTCACATTCAAGCTCTCTCTCTCTCTCCCTCTGTCACACATTTATGTATAGCCTATAGCTGGATTTAAATCTAAAACAAATGCATTGCTTTGATTATTTCCTGTTTCATGTCGAGGTAAGGATTGTTCCAACTTCTATCACAGCACAATGAGCACATTGTTGGAGTGATGCGTCTCTATTCCCCAGATCTAAGTCCCGGGCGGGCGTGTGTCTAAATTAAACCGTTGCAATGCAAAGCTTAGGCTATAAGATAAATTAAGTATGAATTATTCATTTGATCTCACAAGAGAGCACATTTCTCAGCACCAACAGCGGCACGGCGCTAATTATAGAGAAAGATGCTACTACTGGGCGGGGCTTCTTTCCCCCCCCGTGCATCCTGGGAACTCCAGGGAAGCACTGGAGTTCAATGGTGCCAGTCAAAGAGTTGGACCACTTCACCACTTTTCAACCTATCTTCTTATTATAGGTCCTCACTAATGTTCACTAATAAAACACTCCTATGTGTCATAGGAGGGCTGTGGTAGCCTGGAAACCAGCCTAAACTGCCACAGGAAAGAAATCCCTGGGCAGATTAGGTCTGGCACTCCTCAGTTTTAATTATATTTCCCTGAGCCCAAAATTGTGATCAAAGTGAGACTTTTTTTTGCTGTTTGGAACTTCCCCTCGTAAATAAAATCTCAACACAGAAGTTCCAGACTAATATCTACGCAGTGATATTAGTCTGGTCCATGCCAGGCTAGGGCTGTGGGCAGTTCAGAAAGCTGTCTTCCATGCAGATTTTAGATTTTTATTGTGAGAATGATTCCATTATCGAATTGCAAGTTTACAGGAATAGAGAGCCTGCAATTTCATTGATGATGTTGATGTCACTGGTGGACGGGTTTCTGAACTAACCACAGCCCTCCGATGAGACATAGACCGAGTAGACTGGATCCCAACGCAGCTTTTTCTGGCATAGAGAGTTGCTGGCGGGACCCGCCGGGAGAAACTACACGCACCTGCACGACATGATACGAATTAATTAGAGCGACAGAGAGAGAGAGGAATGTGTGTACATACGTGTGTGCGTGTCTGCGTCAATTTAATAAGGTCTAGGCAATCAGAAATCAGCAAAGAGTGAGCAATGCGCAGCACAACTTTATGCCAAAAATATGTGCATTATTTTCTTTTCCTCCCTAGAAATAAAAGTCTTGTGTTTCCAAGGATACAGACCGAGTATAACAAAATAGTGATAGTTTATCATGAACAATAGTGAGGACCAATGATATGAAGATAGGTTGAAAAGTGGTGAAGTGGTCCTATAAAAAGAGCAAAAAGCATGGTCTCTTTCTTACCTCGTGTGGTGGGAAGGCAGCCTCATAGGTCCCGTTCCCCAGTAAACGATTAATACCTACAAGAACAACAGTAGTACATCAATACTACTATAATAATATACAAGAACAACAGTAGTACATCAATACTACTATAATAATATACAAGAACAACAGTAGGACATCAATACTACTATAATAATATACAACAACAGTAGTACATCAATACTATAATAATAAATACAAGAACAACAGCTAGGAGTACATATAAATGCATGAATATCTACAAGAAGAAATCAATGTACAGTACAGTACAGTACAGTACAGTACAGTACAGTACAGTACAGTACAGTACAGTACAGTACAGTACAGTACAGTACAGTACAGTACAGTTCAAATTTATTGAAATTATAGGATGACAACGTTTCGTCCCCTTATGGGTC
>OOFJ01109840.1:0-11674 GCA_900323375.1 Benthosema glaciale
ATCTATATTTTGAAAATGTGTGTCAGTGGGCCGTGTGCGGGGTTTGTAAATGTTGAACCAATAAGTATTACCAACAGCTTGTGACAAAATAATAGCTGGATTGGAACACGCTAATCTTTCTTAAATTTTCTGGAAGTCAACCGCTTTGAACATACAACCTACGCTTCTAATTCAATAAAAATACCTGGGCTGCTGGGAAACATTATTATTTTTAAACTATAACAGATGGGTAAATGGAGGGACATACAGTTTTCTACATCATGCTAATGAACACGTCTCTCACTTAAACGGACGTGAGTCGAGTATCCTCAAAGGGCCATATTTTAAGCTATTTTTTTTATCCCACGATTTTGGAACCCTGTGTCAATTATCTAATTTAATCCTGGTCTCTAGACACCCTCTGCCAACCTGAGGGGGCAGCGGACTGACCTCATGCTTCCTTCAATGCATGAGGAGTCCAAGCTGCTTCTTTTCACCTTACAGAGGGGAGTTTCCCTGGTCGGACGTAGCGTGTGGAAGGAACACGTTATTCCAACCAGTTCCTTTCCCCTCCATCAGGCGCCCCGGCTGGCCAGGGGGAGGCAGTTTACAGACCAGAATTACTGCATGTTTTTGTGAGCGTACCTTCCCTGGGGGACACAGGGAGAACATGAACAAACTCCACACAGAAAGGCCCTTCGCCTCCATGCATTCACAGTAAAATGTGTCTTGAAAGTTGAATCCACGATACCTGTACAAATAGTTTTGGAAACAAATCCAGAAATACCAGCATCACTGAAACAAAGTTATGTAAACTATTTAACATGAATTAGATCTTACTTTAACTTTTTATTATATTTTGCGTTTAATATGGTATTACATTAATATCCCAAAGTCCCAAAGATTTGAAGGCACACCTTTGAACTTTAGGCTTATGAGAGCCTACCTCTGCTTCAACCCTAGCAAGCCTTCCAAGGAAAGAAAAAAGCAGAAATGTCAGCAAATTTGGAAGGGTGGGTGTAAAGTTCATGAATCATGACACGTCTTCTCTTTGAAGAATAAAAAAAACAACATTTGTAGCAATTATGTGCAATATACTTCAGCTTAATCGTAGAAGCATAGTTGTGGTAAGACGAATAAACTAGTCTCAAATTCAATGTTATTATTAATAAGTATTATAGAGATAAAGGAAGCCAATCATTGAAAACCAATGTGTGCGTTTGTGCGTGTGTGCGTGCGTCGTGTGTGTATGTTCGTGTGCGTGTGTGTGTGTGCGTGTGGTGGAAAATCCTGCCTCAGCAACCAAAATTCCTTTACTAAATACATCCTGTTTTATTTCAGTGGTTTTCAAAGTGGCGTCCCGGGATCCTCCGAAGTGAGGAGGTTCCAGCAAAAGGAGCATCAGTTTAATTATTTCAGCAGCTATAGAAGGTAGAGTTAGGCCATTGGCTGAATGTATAATAATTACCAGATCATAGGTTTCATTCTCTTCTGTACTCTATTTAGTCTATTTAATTTAAGGATATATATTTTTTGAGACAATTGAGGCAGGGGTCATGCAGCCTCTTACCCAGGTCCTCACTCTGACAAGCAGCCGTGAACTCACAGACACCAGATAAACTGCATCCTGCACTAAAATCTAATACAACTATAAAGCTTTTTCCAGCAACAAAAGCTTTTCAGGTGGTGGTCTGCATCCTAAAAAATATTAATATGGGCGTCCTTAATATGAAAATGTTTGAGAAACATTAGCTTATGGGAGGACAGGTTGGGGGGGGGACCACATGGTCATGTCTGCATCAGCGACCTGCCTGTGCCCCTCTGCGCCCATGCCAGCTGTTTTCACCGATGTCCTGCGTGTCTTCTTCAGTGTATCCTTGTCGGCTGTCCATGCACGCCCGAGTCCACATTGGCTGCCCTTGCCAACGCCCTGTGTAAGAGCCCAAGAACTGTCTATTTATTGAGTTTAGCACCCATTTGATGACATCACCACAGGGCGTGGGCAAGACCCAGGTGGTTGCTAGAGTATTTAATGGCCCCCAATCAAGCAGCAGGTGTTGCTGATTGGCAGAGGCACAATGTTTTTCAACTGTGTTTCTTTGAGCTGTAGTCTGTATCCAGACAGTGTATTTATTGTATGGTGAGGTGACAGATCGGCTAATGAATATCTTTGTTTGTGAACTCAACGGACAACGTTTGGACTTTCAGTTTATTTGAGCACACGTCTGAACAGCCTCCCTAGCCATCAGCATCCAGTAGCACCCAAGTATAGGACTTGGGCACTCTACACCCTGCCTGAGTCCACGTTGGATGCCCCCGCCAACGTCCTCTACCAGAACCCGTCCTTAATATGAACATGTTTGAGAAACATTAGCTTATTATGGGAGGACAGGGTGCAGGGGGGACCACATGGCCATGTCACTATGACTGAGCCCTATAATCATATCAAGTTTTAATGTAGCTACAGTACACCCCAAATATGTTTGAGTGTGGAGTTTGCCAGATGTGTTGTCATGGCATTAGGTACAAATACGATAAACCAGTTGGCATATCCCCATGCCATGCCCATTATAGCCTAATGGTATACTGAGAGGTGTGGAAGCACTGTAAATGTGTAAATGCTTGCCGGAGTCCCCTCCTACTATATGTTCACATGGAGCTCTAGGGGATCAGACAGGGTTTAGGGGCTTACTTGTCACCTGCGGGCCACCGCGCTGTTGCAGCCAGACATTCTCTGGGAGCACAACGGTTCAACTCCAGATACTTTCAACTCTAAATTAAAACTCTGTTAGAAGTACATTTTTGATGTAGGGAACCAGTGTGAAACTGGCAGAACCTTCACTAAAAAAGGCTGCTATTTGGCCTCACTCCCCGAACCCACCTCACCCCTAACCGCTTTGACAGGCCGGAATGGCTGACGAGGGTTGATGAGAGTCCTGCATCTTGCATTGGGTCTGGTCCACAAGATTCGATACACTACCAAAATGCCCATGTACCTGTCCAAATACTTCCTTAATGTCAACGAAGTCCACTCCCACAACACCAGAGGGAGTTCAACAAACCATGTGCAACCCATTTTTCTTTTCCCTTATACCTCCACTATGATTTCCTGCTTTATACAGAAGTGATTACTTGTACGTCTCTAATTGTTTTGATGAAATTAATATGGTGGACCCCTATTGTAAACAAGAAATAGTTCATGGTGTCGTCCACACACAGTTAACAGTATTGTATTGAGTTGTGCTTGAAATGTACTGTAATTCTCCAAGCTGTTAATAAAAAAATCAATCAATCAAAAACACCCGGGACAACGCCCCACACGTCCCCGACTCTTCTCCCTTCTGGCTCCCAAACTATGGAATGAAATCCCCATTGCAATTAGAACTGCAGAGTCACTCCCAATCTTCTGCCGTACAGTCTGAAAAGTGAAGACTCACCTCTTCAGACTCCACCTTCATTGTACAGATATTCTACTGTAACATGGAGGTTAGGTTAGGTTCTGACCTAGATGACCATGTCTATGCATTTAACGTATTACCTTGTGTTCTTGCTTACTGTAAATCATTCTGTATTCAGAGTGTCTGCTCTAAATGCCTGAATTGACCTATAGCTAAGCCCCTCCCCAAACTAGGGCCCAATCACAGCTAAGCATAACATGTGATAGACAAACCTCCACCAATAGTTTTCCTATATGATAAAACATAGTTTAAAAAAAAAAATGTCACTCGCATATCTTTCAAGGCCTGCATAGTGCATATGGCAGGCCTTGTTGATGGATTTGGAAGAGATTTTGAAGGTTTGGTTCCAAAAAATGAACCAGCATTTAATGTGTACAATCCATGATATTTACATTGGAATGAATGAGCCCGGCTGGAAAGTGTCCAAGTGGGAGTGTCTAAGTGGGAGAGGCCGGGTCTTTGCTAAAGGTGAATTGTAATTGTGTAATACTAATATCCTTTGCGAGTTGTTTTCTCTGAACCATGGCCTCGGTCTGTAGCAGCTCTTTGTGTAAAACTCTAGTGTTGCATTTCCCTCCGTGGCCTGCAGACACAACAAGCGAGAGGACGGGAAGCCATTCCCAGAGATAGTGTGATTAACTTGTGCGATCTGGTTTCCTTTCATTGACTCCCAGCTCTTTCAGCGTGGACAATGCTCCCGCCTCTCACCTGTCGGTCCCATCACACCTGACACTGCTGCACATGGAAGCACGCTTTTTTCCTGTGTCCTATTTTCTCAGGTCACATGACGGGGCTATCTCCTTTCTTGTCTGTGCTGTTTGTCTAGCTCCTGGTTGGATAATCGCCCCCCCGACAGTGGTGGGAAAAAGTACTCAAATGTTTTACTTATAGGTAAAGGTATCAATCCTGCAATATGGAAACACTGTTACAAGTAAAAGTCCAGAATTCAAAATGTACCAAAGTATTGCCATCACAAATGCACTTAAACAACTCAAAGGTAAAAGAAAAAAAATAAAGTAGGCTACTAATTATACAGAAGGTCCCATTTCAAGTTTTCAAATCTATAAAAAAGCTTCTGAAAATGCTAGATCTAGTTCATAATGCATTGCAAAAATGTGGCCAAATTGTATAGGGCTGAATCTGACCCTGTGGATCCTGTATTGAGATCATCTTTTCTTAGAACATCCAGTGACTCTCGACTCTTCTGCACCTTAAAGCAGTGATTCTCAAAAGTGTGGGAGCAGCAACATTAGTTAATATAGCATAAAGATCTGTTTAATCTCGTTTAACCCTATATACATCGGCTAGTTGAAAATAGCAGATCTACAAGCTCACAACATGTTGCAACTAACAACAGACACATACACGCCCAGAGCTTGCTTTCTTTTCAAGTGGTCATATTTTAAGGTGGAGTATGCATCTACTGTTTTGTTAATGACAATGTTCCCATTATTATCACTATCTCACAATGTGTATAAAAGCTGCAGAAAGAACTACTGCCTTAAGTGGCTTACCAGAAGTACAGGAAATACAGGGCCAAGTCTCAGACGTGTTGGCTCCTACAACTTTGAAATGCTTTCGCCTAAAGTTCGGTACTTCTGAAGCTCTGAAAATGAGCAGAAATAATAGTGGATGTCCCGCCTTCCTCAGCACTCCCCTTTTTGCTTGTACAGGCCTATCGAGGGCCTATCTGATACAGCTTGCAGAACATTTCTGGAAGGCAGTTATGCCGGGTAGCTTTTCCATGTAATGGAAATTAAAACATGGCCAGCGTCCTTGAGGTGTCTGTACTTGGCCTAGCTCCCTCCTTTTTGCCCTCAACAATGCGTGTCCTTTAAATTAAAATACTTGCACTAGCCTCTGTAATATTTGAAAACTGATGCAGAAGAGATAGTCTGTCCTGAGGAACTACATGTTGTCCAGCCAGCCTATGTTGGCATTTCCTGTAGCCGGGTCCTCACTTTGAGAACAAATGTTTTTTTGTTTTGTTTGAGTAACATAGTAACGTGATGTCTGAAGACAAACTTGTGGTCATCATGTTGAAATAAGAACGGGGCTATTCATAGAATATTATCTCATCTACCACTACAGTACTTCCAGAAGAACGTAGAGTATTCGCTAATACACAATGTTATGTTGTCTATGTTGCCATGTACCTGTATGTGAATATTATACAGTATACCTTTTCTCGAAAGACCTTTAGGAACTTCAGACTTCAGTGTGTGTGTGCATGTGTGCACGCATGTGTGAGTGTGTTGACACAGAGGCGTCAGAGGCAGACAGATCCTCTGCATGTTTTCATATGCTCAGGGGAGACCCCGCTTCAGGTTTACGCAATGTGTGTGTGTGTGTGTGTGTGTGTGTGTGTGTTCATAGAGAGCGCCCCCCCCCCACACCTGAAAAAACTCCCACAGCTCTGTTCTGCCTGCTGGTTTAAGCTGGTGAAACCGTACTCTTTCACAAAGCAACGCAGCGTTTGACAGAAACACACTGCTTCCAGCAAACATCACACACAGTCGGAGAGAACAAAAGCACAAGCTTGAGATAACAAGCTCATGGGCAGAGAGGACGGTTTCTAGCAGCACTGAATCCTCACCATGTGGACATTCTTTGGTGTCAAAGACACTTTTCCCACAAAATGTCCACTGAAGAGTACATTTAATAAGGGGCCATGATTGTTGTTTTAGCGTAAGCTAACCGCTCAGCCTATTGGGAACCCCTGCCTACGCAGAGCCTTTTAACTATTGGAGGCCCCTATCACCACCAGACCAAGTACCTGTGTCTCTTTTTCTGATTTGTCAATTCATGATCCTTTATTGTTATGTTCTATTTTGCACAGTACATAGAGTACTTGCGTGTTTAAAAAGATATAGTACAATTATGAATATAAAGTGACTGTGTTTGTGGGATTGTTTATAATGTAAATAACTAGAAGCATGCTCAGTCTACGCCACACGTCTGTGTTGTCGTTTCTCTGTGAATTTTGTGTGTCCGAGTGACACACACACACACACACACACACACACACACACACACACACACACACACACACACACACACACACACACACACACAATGCTTACATTTTGAACGAAGACAGACGGCGATGTGTCTTTGGCCACGGAACGTGTTTTTTCGGTGCTGGAACTGCAAAAGCTAAAAGCTGGGTTGGAAAGTGAGTGACCTATCACGGCCACAAAGCGCAGGCGTAAATGGCACTTCCGCACGTCACAGTCCATGTCTTGGCCAACCGAACTGAGCAGCTCTTCTCAATATATATAGATAGATGTGTAGTGTATACGTTGTTGTGTGTGTGTGTAACCACCCATACTGTAGTATAATATAGTTTACCACTGTAATGCAAATACAATTGACCATCAGGAGTTGTGAAACTACAGGGCCAGGATGAATGCAATAGCCTTTCAAATTCAAAGGAGCTTTATTGGCATGAGAAAACAAACGTTTACGTTGCCAAAGCAAGTGTCACAAATACAATACAATAAAAACAGTGACTTTCAGATTTTGTTTATCTCCTTCATCGCTCTTTGCTGGCACGCCATCGTTGGGCCCAAAACTGTGGAACACACTTCCCATCGCAATCAGAACTGCAGATTCGCTCCCAATCTTCTGCCGCAGTCTGAAAACGCACCTCTTCAGACTCCATCTTAGCCCATAGCACTTGCAGTAGCACTACTAGCCCTAGCCTCGACCTCCTACAGGCGTAAGCAAAGGCTCGACTTATGTATCTTAGATAGCATTTTTATGTAGACTCAAATAGCAGTTTATGTAGACTTAACAGCATTCCATGTAAACATAGCACTGTTAGTATATATGCATAGTATAATTAGCCTGTAGTCTTTTCTACTGTGACGTTCTTAGCTTATGGTTGATTCACATTAACTACTGTGTATGTATATGATGTATTACCATGCTTTTATTTTGTTCATGCTTATGTGAGTCGCTCTGGATTAAGAGCGTCTGCTAAATGCCTAAATTGTAAATTGTTGGGTCAGGCATAAAGCAGGTGATACAGCAATGCATGCTGTGCACATGTATGCACATCGTTGAAAACGCACACATGCCTACTATTTTGAGAAAACACTGTACGTGTTGAGGGAGGTGGTGTAATTGCTTGTCCTGTGATTGGCTGATCCTGGATCCCTTTGTCGTTCCTCCAGAGGTAGAGTGAAGGCTGATTTATACATAGCTGCAGTGCACACCAGTGCATTGCACCGGAATTTGTAGATCTACACACTGGCGTTGCTAGCTTGTAAGTCTGCCATTTCTGGTGTGCGAAACAATGTGAAGAATGCAAGCATTATCTTACAACCTCCACCAATCCTTCCAGAGTTCACAGAGTCCCACATGTACAAAATAAATGTTTATTCCCTCAGGCCTCACCAAAAACGGGCACAGAGAGAGATTCTGACCCTTTTAACACTTTTTTTTTGTCAGCTAGCAAGTTGTGTATGTGTTTTTAAATGTGTGTTAAACGTGCATTTCTCTCAAAGAAAACATTCTGTTACTTGTGAGACAGACAATAAAAGTTGTATATAGAATCTTTAAGACAGACCGCTACTGGCCATTATACTGTCGTCGGTCAGACACACTCGCAGATGTTTCCTCCATGTTATTGCTATGCTTGACCTTTTAGATGCACTTTCCTTTGATGTTACACATTCAACAATGTCAGCATTCCATGTTGAATTGGCACTTGCGAGGAGAGCAAACAAACACACACACAGGAGGATGCCTGGATGCAACATCAGAGGACAGTGGCAGTGTCCCCAGCTGACAGTCTAGTCTTGAGCTTCAATTCAATTCAATTCAAAGGGTAAATGCTTTATTGGCATGAGAAAACATACGTTTACATTGCCAAAGCAAAAGGCACAATACAACAATACAATCAAGATAGAAATTACGTACATTTGAAAGTCAGAATCTTCAATAAATCAATTTCTATGTACCAAGAACACTCGATTGCGGATAGTGCAGGAATACAATGATGGAATACAATGATTAGTCTTTAGGGTGGTTGTGTTCTATTTGATATCATTCTCTTATCACAGCAGGTCACAAATCTTGCTGCTGTGTTAGTGTGTTTGCACATTGTTGTACTTAATTCGCCATTTCACAGACATACAGTAATTTTGTTTTGAACAGTGCCCGCCGCATCTATCGGTCAGAGCGTCTCCCATACGAGATATACAGAAAACTCCTAGTTGGATTGAGCTTGTTGTGCACCGCATGCTCCCCGGAGGATGAACCCTGCTGATTTCGCTGAGTCAGTGGTGCAGTCTAGTAGTTTATTATTGCAGAGAGTTATACACAGTAAGGCTATACTATTACTCACCAAAATAAACGACTAGACATGTTGGATGATTTGGGGAAGGAAAAAAAAAAAGTTAAAGGATATTGTTATCTACCTGCAGACAGGTGGTGTAAAGTAACTAAGTAGTTTTACTTTTGAGGTATTTGTACTTTATTTCAATATCTCCAAGTTCCAATACTTACTTAATACTTACTTACTTCTACTACTCCACTACATCTCATAGGCGAATATTGTACTTTTACTCCACTACATTTATTTGAACACTTGAGTTACTAGTTACTTTGTAGATTTTGATTATTATTATTACAAAATTACATACACCACTACAGACCTATATGCTATATATATATATACACATTTCAGCCATTTGAAAATAGCCGAAATGTATGCCAATGTATTGGCATTACAGTGGCACTGTATGTACTTAGTTACTTAGCTGCCTACTGTTGATGCAATCTATGTTTTTTATCCTTTATTGTTGTAACGCACTCTGTGCACTCGTGCTGAGAAGTGTGCTATATAAATAAAGGTCATTCATTCATTCACTATATTATCACAATGCGTTGCAACGTGACCCATTGTGAGCTTGTAGATCACCTATTTTCAAAAGTTGTTTACACTTGAAATGGGACATTATGCATAATGAGTACTTTCTTACTTTTGGTATTTGATACCAATACTTTTGTACTTTTACTCAAAACTCAAGTCAATTTTGACTTTACGGACTTTTACGTGTAACAGAGTAGTTCTACATACATTGCAGTATTTATACTTTTACTTAAGTAAAACATGTGCGTACTTTTCACAGCCCTGTCTGCAGGACAGCTTCTCTCATGCTGAATTCTCATTGCTATTCTCCCATGCTGCCTGGCTTGCTTGTTTTGTGGCGACTTTAGTAAACAATAGACAGTGGTTAACCTCCCAGGCACCAATTGTCCAGTGCGGGCTGCAACAAAACTGACTCAGGGCGTACAGAAAGACGCAATACACAATTTTGGTCAATCAGGTCAGTCAAGGTTACAGGGTCATTGTCGTGGCCAGAGTCAACGCCCCTCCCCACATCCGCAGAGCTCATTAACACAGAAGACACAGAGTGATCACACAGAGGGATCACATGCTTTGGCAATGTAAACGTTTGTTTTCTCATGCCAATAAAGCTCCTTTGAATTGAATTGATCAATCTTATGAATAGAGGTGTGGAGAGGAGAGGGAGTGGCTTCCCCTGTTTTATACTCTACAACCTGGTATCACCACACAGTTAAAGTTACCACAAAGCTCCCACAAAACAATATTGTTATTGTGTTTGCACATAGTGTCCTCTATCCTGCAACAGCAATTGTCTATAATATATTATGCACACATAGGCTACAGTAGGCTACACCACTGGGGTGAGCCCTGCATGGCCTTTATGCTAGCTCTTACAGTAGGTCAAAACTTCCGCTAGTCTGGCACACGAGATGTTGCATTGAAACTTGTTGAGCGATAAACCTGTATTGCAGTGAGGAAATTCATTTGTCGTAGCAAAAGCACAGGATAGGCACAGGAAGAGTAGAGATACTAGACACTTTCATGTGGTCTGACTGACATACATACATTTAGGCATAAATGTTTGTACTGTAAAAGATGCGCTGGAGCACAGGGTACTTTCTTTTTTTATGTTTATTTGACAGAGACAATACAAAAAAATATATATGTGTATATGGGGTTTATAGGCTACAAGTAGCTGAGGCTAATTTACGACCCCAGTCCCTGGTTAGGCCTTTCTATACAAATATCTACCAAGTAAATATACAAGGACATGCATGAAGTACAAAAGCAATAACATTCCCAAATTACATGTTTGGAAGCAAGCAAGCAGTGATGCCAAGTGCCAACATTTTAAAATGTGCCTAGCACTTTAGCGTTCGCACATCTGGAGAACGGACTGTCTGTAAAGAACATACAATTCTTTCTTTTTTTTAAAAAGTATGCTACTGTCTTTGGCTTAGAAATATGTAGCCACTAATACAGTTTGTAGGTTATGTATTTTTGTACTGCATTACAAAGGCAAAGAGTCAATGAATGTATAGCTTTAGAAAGAGTATGGAGGATGAGTTTTAGAATGATGCTCTTTGTAGAACCCACTCTCACTGTGACCTGGTGTGGTATATATTCCGGCTAGTAGCCAGGTGTTATTTTTAGGCTACCTCAGATTAACCCACATAAATGTAAAGACTCACATCTGTTTCATCATTGAATAGGGCTTGCAAGCGTGATGTCACAGTAGTACCGGCGGCCATATTGGTTGTGACGGCCTACATATTCAATCTGCATTAAGTGTATCAAGTTGATGTAACTCTGCTATTTCTCAACCGATTTCAATGTTGCCTCACTGCAGTGTTGCCTCACTTGGTGCGTTCTCGGGGGTCTGGGGGTTCGGGGACCCTTTCGGGGGTCCCTGGGGGGTCCCCATTGTAACTCTGCCATTTCTATTATTATTATTATCATTATTATTATTATTATTATTATTATTATTTTATTTTTATGTTTTCAAGGTTTGTGGACCTTCATGTTTTCAAGGTTTGTGGACCCCCAGGGGTCCTCCCAGGGACCTCCAGCCCACAACAAATGTAATTATTTGTAACATACTGTAAACAATAATGAATAATTCAAACTTTAACCATGCTTGTGTGAAACCTTTACTGCTACAGGTTATGGGCAAAATACAACGTAACACAGGAAACATTGAACGTTAAATACAGCATCAGTGGTGAACTACTACTCCTACTACTACTATATAATAATAATAATAATAATAATAATTGAAATCGCAGAGTTACAATGGGGACCCCCCCAGGGACCCCCGGACCTCCAGACCCCCGAGAACGCACCCAGTGAGGCAACACAATTCAAACAAGCCCAGCCC
>OOFJ01109841.1:0-10618 GCA_900323375.1 Benthosema glaciale
ATATATATGTATATATATATATATATATATATCGGTATACACACATACAGAAAATTGTACATGGGGTCAAACTTGGGTCACCAATGGGTCAGCCCATGTTTCCTACCTGTCCGAACACAGCATCCACTATGAGGTCTATTTGTCCCTATGGTTCCTACCTGTCCGAACACAGCATCCACTATGAGGTCTATTTGTCCCTATGGTTCCTACCTGTCCGAACACAGCATCCACTATATGGGCATCAGGTCTATTTGTTCCTATGGTTCCTACCTGTCCGAACACAGCATCCACTATATGGGCATCAGGTCTATTTGTTCCTATGGTTCCTACCTGTCCGAACACAGCATCCACCATGGGCATCAGGTCTATTTGTTCCTTCTCTTCAGCCTTCTGAAGAGCCTTCTCTCGCTCTTCTTTCCGCTGTGTTCCCGACATCATTTCCTCTATCGTTTCCTCCAAGCTCTCACCGGGCTGCAGCTCCTCTTGGGTCTGTTTGGGTTTCTTCTGTCTGCGAGCAGGCCTGCGTGGAGCGTTGACTTCGGCTGCGGCTCCTCCTCCTTGCTCATTGGCTAACTTCCTCTGCTTTTCCATGTTCTTCTTGATGCGTGCCTGAACCTGACGGACCGAGGTAAGAGGGATCAGGTGTTACCGCTGTTTGAATCGTGGCCAGTTTGCAGTGCAATCCTCTGTGTTATTTTAACTCTTGAGTGTGTAAAAATGCACTCAAATGGTCCCTTATAGTGACACTGAGGAGCTTATTAGTCTATTATTGTATGCCTTCACCAGGCAAAATTGAGAAACAGTAGAGGTGTTAATAAAAATAATAAAGTCTGGTCTTCCCTTGGTTTGCACACTAACAAAATGGACTAATTCGATACCATCAAAATGTAAAAAAAAAACAAACCCAAACGTTTTGGCTGTCCAGCCTTCACAGTTATGTAAAATGTGCATAACATGAACATTGGATAGTAGTTAGGCTATTGGTGGTTCGGTTCTCGCTGTCATTTTTAGCATGTATTAAAAGATTAAAGATGACCAATGTTCACTAATGTTGTCACTAACATTACAATTGGCCAAACCACCGCCTGATGATGATATTTTTTACCTCTCTTTAACATTCTATAAAACACAATGATACACCATATTGAAAAGTGTCGCCCACAAACATGAAGAGATGTCAGCCTACTTCAAGCAGATGTATAGGCAAATGGCTCAATAAGTTGGCACTAATTATATCACCATAATCAGTGTAAAAGGCAAACATTACATTCACACTGGTGAAAACACAGGGCAAAAATAAGACAAAGACACACCCACGCATGCACACACACACACACACACACACACCTGTTTTGCAGAATTCTCTGAAGATGGCGCCCTCCCAGCACCGCCTCCTCCACCACCATTGCCTCCTCCTCCCTCCTCTCGAATGAGCATGAACATCTTGGTGCCACGGTCTTGCACACACAAACACACACACACACTCTCTCCTTTCTTTCTCTCTCACTCCCCCTCCCTCACCCAATGCCTATCTCTTTTCGCTGTCCTGCTCTCCTCTCTGGTCTGTTGAAAAAGCTTTTCTGTAGTTTTACAATGCTTCCGAATAACTGCACTGGAGTCAGCCTCACAGCCTCTTCTCAATGTTGCCTTCTAAAGTTCCTCAAAAGTCCGGCTCTGGCCAGATTCATGGGCCAGTTGCCCCGTTGCTCCTGTGTCCCATGTTTATAAACTAAAAATCTAATTATTCCAGTCAATTAGGCAAAAGAAAAACTCAGATGTTCTTCTCCCTCTCCGGTTGTTTCTCCTCCCTGTTTAAGTCTGACAATTGGTATTGTCTACGCTCCCGGTGGTTGTCTTGGTGTCTTAGACTGTGCTTCTCTCCATATGTCTCTGTCTGTGCCCAGGTGAGGAGTTTTTATCATCATCTGTGGGGATTGAGTTCCTACCTCTGCCCCCACTCGAAGGCTCACAGCCCTGTGACACTCTATACCTCTCCAAACCTCACGGTCCTCGCGTTATCTACCTGTAAGTCACAGACTGCTCTCCCTCTCCCGTTCTTCCTCCCCCTTTTTCCACCTTCTTTCTTGCCTCCGTCACATGTAAACAAACACTCCTCTTTTTGGCAATGCTGTGATGCCTCTATTGCTTTTCTTCATCGTTCAGTCTACAATCTTTCTCACATCCCTTCTACAGTTTTTCGGTAAATCAACTTTTTGCTCCCTCTGTCTCCATTTTTCATTTTGGGGCACATTATTTGTTCGGCATTTGAGCCTGGCACGGACCACCATGAGATTTAGCCTCGCAGACCCAAAACTCAAAAATATTTTGTTATCGGATATGGGATGTTATTGGATAGGATTTTTATGTGGTACCATAGGAGATATAACAGGCAAACGATTATTCTACATTCTTCATTCGTATAATGAAACCAGGTCCATTTTACACTCAAGAGTTAAAGATCTATAAGGGTCTATAACTATCCATTTAGCTGGGGACCGCCTGTAACTCCCTCAAGGATCACTGGTTGTCCACGGACCACTGGTTGAAAACCACTTAATTAGGTCAATGGAATTTGGAGAACAGCCCCAAATGACAATGAATGAATGTCATGTGCTGCTTCTTCTAGGACAGGTCGTCCTCAGACAAGCTGCCCACAGCGATCATTGCCTCATTGCAATCCTGCCCTCTCTCTTGACACCATCATTTCATCCTCTTAATATGCCTCATCACTTTCCCTGTCCCTTTCACTGTCACATCACATTCCTGTTTTGTAACACAAATGTTTTTTTAAGATACGCAGGTCAGTTTAACCCGCTGTTCTTTTTAGTTAGTATTATTTGTTACTCCTAGCTGTATTCTCTTTTTCTTTATCTGTCCTGTGTTTCATAACTGCCGTGCTGCCATGACAACTGAAGGGGGAGGATTGGTTGTGAAGGGACGATGAAAGATTTCTGTACAGTATACTCTGTGTTGTAGTGGTTATTACAATTCATCGCATTCTTACATGGATCATAAGTTCGTTAAGTAGGCATGACTGCATGTGTACACTCTCTCTCTCTCCCACTTACACGCACGCACGCACGCACGCACACACAGGTGGTGAATACATCATCGCTGAGCTCCATTTGCAGGGATTCAGCTCAGTAAAAGCCCTTAACACACAGATGTATATCTTTATGACTCTATTCAAAACAGACTAATTGTAACAAATAAAGCATCATTTCCCACTTTCTCTGCATCCTTCAGCCCCGGAGATCACAATCTTGAGTGTTAGACAACTTCAGATTGTACAAATGGATCAATAAGTGTCTCATTTTACTGTGTTACTACTTTATAAAAGGGGGATATCCTCAGATATTTTAAGGTAATCACTAGATGGCCAACCTGGACAGACGGAGGTTTAGGAGTTGTGTTTCATTCATTAAATTCAGTTAGGTTTAGGCATAGGGTTTGATTAATTAAAGTTATACACTGGATAATTTTGGTCAGGTGGTTTGGAGTGGTTAGGCCATCTAGCACTGGTAATTGAATGCTTCAGGCTGATGAACGTGTCTCACGCATACCTGCTTATATTCATTCCCCTATTAACCTCCTCCTAACCTTCAATGTCCTTCGATCCATCTCCTCTCCTTTCTATTCCCTTCTCTTGTTAACCCACGTTAAACTTCTCTCTTTCAACCCGAGACAGACTCTTGACAGCATTTGTCCTCAAGTCTATGAGGAGACGTCTAAGTTGACTTATCTCCAGTTGCAGGTGAGCTTTTTCATTAATCACTTTAGGACTATCTGTGTTTCTGCGACTCTGTCTTACAGTCCCTCTGTCTCATTGATTATTGATGAGGAGGAGGGGGCAAACTCAGATGAGAGACAGAAATGAGATCTGTCACTGAAGAGCTCAGATAGATTAATTGACGTAAAAAAGGGAGAATGGGGGGTCTGTCATTTAGGATGAGTTAACAGAAAGGTAAGATGACAAATAAAAAACAATACTAATAGAATAATAAGGTAGATTTTATGGGAAAGATATAGAACGCTTGTCTTTCTATATTTCGAAGATGATCATCTCGCCATTGCATGGTAATCAACATGTCATCACTGTAAGCATGTACCTCCATATTTCTTCTACTTTTTCATAAATGAATGCCCTTTTATATTCATTGTATGATAGCCTTTCAAAAGTAGCAAAATACAGAAGCTGACATCTCAAGGTAAGTATAGTACTTTAAGTAGGTAAGTACTTTGGCCACTTTTCCGCCGGGGTTGAACAGCTTTCATTCTTTCTTTTTTTGCCTCATTTTAAACCAAATTAATTGGTTCTTCAGATCCCTTGGTTAGGAACTGCAACCAGAAAACATTATTCTTGCCCTGAAGTGGGAACTAAAATGGGCGTGTCACTATTCAGGTTGGAAGATGAAGATGTGAAATTTAAACCATCATAAAAAACAAGTTATTTTGGTGGAAAAGGGGCCTTTGTAGATATGCTATTTTAGGAGAGTTTTTTTTTAATTATATTTATTGCGAAAATGTTAAAGATTTGACACAGCTGCTGTCCTTTGACGGTATAACAATGTATATGTTTAAAAGTGGATTCTATAGTACAGTGGGGAACGGGAGAGACCGGCGGTAATGACATGAAGCAACAGTCGTCGGCCTCAGGAATCGACTGCATCAGAGCCTATTAATGTGGTCTTAACCACTCAGCCCCTTTAGGACAGTTACATTTGGACATACAAGTTTTTGGCCTGACAGCAACGAAGTCCTACTCGTTGATCCGATTCCCGAGTGATGGAGTGATTGAAGGAGAGACTATGGTAGGGTATGGATGACAGAGCAGTAAGGTAGAATTAAAGAAGGCTTGTGTTACTACCTGGATGCCGTCCAGTCTGTAATGATATCTAATTACAGATCAGCATAGCGGTAGTGAGAGAGGAGGAGGATATGGACATAAGTCTTGACTTTGAGACACTGACAGTAAGTAATCCTTGCCGAGCCATGCGGCCCATAGGGCAGGACTAGGAGCCTATCTCTTGTTTCTGTAGCGTGAGGCAGTTTGATATACAAGTACACCTCCTGGACATTATGCTAGTATGACGCAGTAGCCGGGAGCCACAGGCCCAAAAGCTCAAGGAATAGAGATTAACCAGTGATGTCACGACATACTTTTTATTTGTGTTTTTGAGTGGTGCAACCACTCCATTAAGAAGCCATGTGTGTCTGTCTGTCGCTGGCTGGCTGGCTGTGTCCCAGGCTGGCTGGGTCTGTCCGAGAACGAAATAGCATTTGGTTATATGTATACTGTATATATGATGATTTCGGGTGTGACAGCACAGTAGTGACTGTACTGTGCGTACAGTATAATAGAGGGACCCCCTGGGGTCCTCCACAAGGTTGACAGTTCTCAACCGTTTCGGGATGTGGGGCGGCTCGCTGGAACCGGGCCGGCTCCCTGGCCACGATCCTGTGGGACTTACCCCCAATCCAACCTTTGATGCCAAGCAGTGAGTCCCATTTTTCAGTCTTTGGTATGACCCGGGCGGGTATGGAACCCTGACCTCCCAGTCCAAGGGCAGACACTCTAACCACAAGGCCACTGAGTCACTGACAGGGCCATGGTTAATGTATAGGCAGATGACGCAAAGAGATAAAACAGTCATGGATCTTGAATGAGCTTTAATTGGGTCAGACTAATTCTCATCATTTATTTGTTTGCCACAGAAGTCAAATGATCAATTTGCTCACTGGATGGGGTGTGTTATAGGGTATAGACTAGGCAAATGCAACATTCTGCACGGAATTATTTATTTGGGTGATTTACAGAAGGTAAAGTAAATGTGTACATTTGCTTTCCCTGAAGTGAAAATACTTGATAAATACACTAACACAAATATGCGTGGAAAAGCAGATCAACGCAACAGGTTGCTTGCTGGTTTGATCTCTGCAGGTGTTGACACTGAAGGTTGCCCACCTGCCCCTGGCAGGTAAATAAAACCTTTGGTAGGTGGAGGTTGTTTTCAGGTTGCCCGACCGGGCAAGTGCTCGTTTGAGATGGGACGCAAGTTACTGTCTACATGTGTGAACCTGACCAGAGCTTTTTTTTTTGTAAAATGTAAAATTGTTTACCTATAATGTGCAGTTTTCACTGTTGCTAAACTAACAAATGTGACCCATAGTCATTTTCATATTTATGTTATGTAGGTATTTGGCATACAAATTGAGGTACAACATTTTTCTTCGCACAGCCCCAGAAAGTAAAAATAATAAAAACATTGCAATATTGCTTGTTCTGGGTGGATCTTTGTCAGTTTCCTTCACTATGTGTAAAGTGTCTTGAGACAACTTGTTGTGATTTGACACTTAAATAAAATGTAATTGAATCGTCTATTTTATAATAAGACGATTTAGTTTTCGGGCAAGTGTGCATGACCTTTGGTCAAGCAGAACATGACCTGTACTTGCCTGACAGACAAGTGTCTCTGAGATGAACTGTGAACCCAATACATTCCAGCAGCACACAGATGCTGGTGATTGAAGGGGGACTACTGGTATTGTGCAATGTTGCTTCAACAATGTGCTGTTATTTTGTCCATGACTAGGATTGGCACTTGTACGAATTTTACGAAACATTTCAAACAGACCTATTAAAGGGACAAAAGGCTCATCCAAAGCACCCCCCTCTCTCCTGCTAAAACAGGAGAACCCTGAGTGTGGTTAGTGGCATAGTCTGACATAATATACTGAAACAAATAATTTCCATGAACCTTTGAATGGGGTAATGAGGTTGTGGATTGAGCTGATGGGCTTTAAAGGGCAAGACACTTTTTTTTAGTTTTTTTGTGTAGTTACCTTGCCATGATGTAATTCCAAATGTGGACCAGAAATTAGAAAGAAATGTTCCAGTGATTAGAAATTTATAGTATATATACTGTATATATGCCTCATTTACTTGCATTGTACACTAAAACGTCTCTCAAAGTCACTCTTTTAGTACACAAACACAAACAATGTTGGTTGATTCAGACAATTCAATTTCAATTTTCAGACACTATAGAGCATCACCATAACTCATGCAGCTTTTGTTTTTCATAAAAATGTTAACCTGTTGATTTTACAATTTGCAGATTGGTGTTGGGGTGAAATCAACCCTTAACACCTTCTTACAGATATAGTCCGGGTTTTCTTTCTAATAAAATTGACAAATCAACAGGAAGTTAACATTTTTATGAAAAACTAAAACTGCATGAGTTATGGTGATGCTCTATAGTGTCTGAATCAACTTTGTGTTTGTTTACATACTAAAAGAGTGGCTTTGAGAGCTGTTGTACAATGTAAGTCAATGAGGAGCATATTTTGAACTATAAATTTCTAATCACTGGAACATTTCTTTTTAATTTCTGGTCCACATTTGGAATTATGGCAAGGTAACTACACAAAAAAAGAGAAAAAAAAGTGGTCTTGCTCCTTTAACAATAGCTTTGCATGTGCCACAGATCAGTGGTTGTGCCCATTGATTTTAAGATTTGCTGTCCTCTAGTGGAATAAAACAATAACTACAGCCTTGGCAGACCGCAACACTCATCTACCTAGTCGGGCTTAAACTCAACCTGCACGGTCCTGCATCAATTACAACATCATGGCAAATGGCTAGATAAGAGTATAATAAAATATATTTAACAACCAGATAGAGGTAAGCCTTTCGAAAGCATGTGTCCATCCATTGTAAGGCATAGTACATTTATGATAATCATAAGAAATACTAATACAAATTGAATAGGCCCATATGTGTTAAATGCCATTAGAATATCACTATGAATTTTAAAACGGTTTGTTATAGGGTTAGATACTGTCAAGATGTAAGACAAGGCATATAAGCAAGGCATTTCTCAAAAGAATAAAGTCTTATGATAATAGAACTTACCCAAATCTTCTAGTAGTATTCCCATCCAATATAAAATACATTACCAACTTATTTGTCCAGTCTTATTTCTATGTGATCAACATATTTTTCAAGCATAATCATTAGGTCACAGAGTTTAGCAGGTTCTCATGTTATCACATGGCATATGGCAGTGGTTTCATGCTTTTGTGTGAATAATAAAAACACTGACGGTAAAGAATGTGAAATTTTGAAATAGCTGATAAGGATTGAAAACGGCAATCTGGAACTTATAAATGAATAGAATTGTATTTTAACCAATGTGTATGGTAGAAGAGCATGTTAATACAATATACGTTCTAACTAGCAGTGGTTTGAGGTCGGCTCTCGGCTCTCCTTACTCTTCCATGCCTGGTGACAGGTAGGACACCTACTGGTTGTAGTACAGCATGAAGCTCAAAAGCAACAATGTATACCCTGCACAAGCTCTTGACAGAAGCTCTGTCTCCCACAGGGAATTCCTGGGTTCAAATCCCAGCTAGAAAATGAAACGTACATATTGCAGCTTTAAGTTATAATGGCGAGAGTCTCATAATAGCAGCAGCAGTTAGTGTGGCAAGCATCTCACGACAGAGGTGGTACTATGACGAGGGGCTCACGGTTGCGTCCGTTTATAATAGGCCAAGGGTTGAAGTACGGGTAAATGGGTTCTTGGAACTTTGCGTCGCAGAAGGTGAACATGTGGCTCATATCCCCGGCATCATAAAACGCCAGCTCGCCACGGTCGTAGTCCAGGTAGATGCCCACCCTCCTGGGGGGTCTCGGGGGAAACAACAAACTCTCCACCGTGTCAGTGCACGCTTCGTATTCGCTGGTGCCGTCGCCGTTGTCCCGTAGCACCACTGTCCAGAAACCGTCCTCTGGACAGAGGCTGATTTCCTCTTTCCTGTTGACGGAGGAAGTGGCCATACCCAGACCCCAGGCGGTCTTAGAGCCCACGTCCACCTCCCAGTAGTGCCTGCCTGAGGAGAAGGCCTCCAAACCGAGGACAATGTTGTAGCGGGTGAAGCGCTCAGGGTTGTTGGGGAGGTTGGGCTGGATGTCCCCGACCCGAACGCTGGTGCGACACGGCGAAACCCACAGTCGAGGATAGGCTGTGTCCGGGTCAAGGGTCACCTCTGAGATAGCTAGGAAGGAATGATACAAATGGGGTGTTTTGAGTGGGACTGTGTGTGCATATGGGCATTAACGTGTGTGTATGTGTGTGTGAGTGTGTGTACCTGGCTGAAGAATGGAGGCCATCTTTTTCCATATCCTATACTGTAAAGGTCCCATGTACTCTCCAGACTGCAGACCCATATTCACCTCCATAGGGCGCTCAAACAAACTCTCAGCACTGGGAGGGAGGGATGGATGGAGAGCGAGGGAGAGAGAGAGAGAGAGAGACTGTTCTTTAATTTGTTTTTTACCTATCCAGTACTGAACAGCTCGTGTTATTTAGAATGGTGTTGACAGAAGCCTAGAATAACGGTAAACTAAGCTACTTTGTATTTAACCATGATTGAGTAACTCAATAAGCACTCATTGCAGTCATGCGGGCGGCCCGCAAATCCAAGCTGGTTGTTGACCAGATCGGATAAGAATATGGGTATTTCCGCTGGCTGCTTACCCTCCAATGAAGTCCTTGATTCCCTGGAAGAGAGCAGAATAGAACAGGGCACATCACTACAACATTTATATGGTGTTCACTGCTCCACCCTCCCCTGCCTGTTGCTTTCTAGTTATTTTGTTTTAACATTTTCCCCCACTTTTCTTAGAAATGTTTTGTGCTTTTAAAGGAGCATTCAATGATTTTGGGTGATTGATTTGGAAAACCCCCGGTGGTAACAAGATGTCATGTGCACATTCACACGCTCTACAGTGAGGGGGAAGTGCAACAGGCCAACAGCACGTGCACCAAGGCCCGCCCCCACTCAATCATGATTGGAGGAATGCCCCTCTCATCCTGAATGGATGAAGGCTTTGTCACCCACCACCACCAAAGCTAGGGTTTTTTGACCTCAGGGGCTCACTGGGGACAGGGAGGAACTCCTTATATGGCCAGCACACTCTACAGTAGGGAGGATTATAAAAAATAATAATAATAATAATAATAATAATAATAATGATTTAAGTGAAATCACTGAATATACCTTTAATTTACTTATCTACCTCATGCTTATTAAATACATCTCCTACACCCCATTATGTCTTTCTCCATTCCTTTACCTTTAGCTGTTCCGGGTTGTCCTCTTCTGCCAGTTTGATGCGGAGCTGGGCGGCCGTGTTCTCCAGTTGACTGATTTGCTCCGTGGCCTGGGTGAGAGCCTCCTCCAATTGGTCAAGTCTGTCCTCCTTCTCCTTCTTCAGTTTCTCCTTCACCTTTTCCTCCTCCTGACGAAGAAACTCCCTCAGGCGGTCAAACTCCACACTCACCTGCTCCTCCAGGTCTCCTACATGCTCCTGGCAGGGAAGACACATGTACAGTACTGTTTAAGATACAGTACACAACATACACTTCGCCCCGGAATTTCCTTTTTACATTATCTATTAAACTGGTCTCCAAGCTCACAAGCACAGCACATCACAATGCTATTTTTGGCAAATATATATAACTGTAGAACAAAAATCAGAGGGGGTCTATGTCAACTACTGTAACAGGGTTGACCTTGAACTTTTTTTAACAAACATGCAACATGATAGGTA
>OOFJ01109843.1:0-13883 GCA_900323375.1 Benthosema glaciale
CTGTAGCAGCGGCGGAGCCAATCCAATGACAGCTAGGGAGCATGTGTTGGTCAGAGCCAATGAAAAGACACAATTGCGTGTGTGTGGAAGAAATGCAGGGTTGCCAGGTTCGACGTTTCCAAGCGAGGTGGGGTTCATGTGGACAGTGTAGATAAAGCGTCCCAGAGCCCTCCCAGAGGCTAAAGCTAGGTAGAACCTGGCAACGTTGGGGAAGTGTCGAATGCGAGTTCTGTAGGCGAGAGGTTCTTGCGTGGTGCGCAGCGGTGCAAGATTGGCATGCGAGCAGTCACGGCGAGTTGTGTGTCCTGCAGATTTGTGAGGCGGTGTTAACATGTCGTCAACCTGCGGATTTGTCCACCACATGCGTAAAGTCTGTTAACAATGGCGTAAAGTCTGTTAACATGACGCAAAAAGCCAATTGTATATATTAGATAGGGTCCACCATGTTCAATTCATCATAGCTGATACCATATGGTACCATATGGCTCGGCAAGTTATCAGACCGCACATGGTATGCCATTACAACGCATGTGTTGGTCATCCAATTCTATGACCTGCCTTCATTGCAGTGATGACAGGATGCAGAACTAACTACACTGTCATAGATTTGTAATGTCAAATTCCTCATGCGTTTACTTTTAATTATGTCCCACGGCTCCAATAAAAATGTCCATACAGGCTTGTGCACACACACGTCTCACATGTAGCCCTAGTAACAGAGATAGGGGTATTGTGTTTACTATGCAGCTACTACTTCTGTGGCTGAGTGTTTGTTCTATGCACCGTGCAAGTCTGGCACATGGGCAGTAGAAGGTGTGAAACTGTGAATACTATATCGTCTCAGTGGGTAAATGAAAACCTGTGAGAAAATGGAAAGCATGTATTGATTGAAGGTGGAAAAGTAAATGTTTGTCAAGTCAGAGGCTTTTGTGGCAAGTTCGAAGATAATTGGACACATGCTGTGCTATGAGTTTGTAGTCACAAAAGGCACACATACGGGCTGGCTGGGGCCTGATAAGATAATAATGTCAGTACTGCTACCCTATGACAATGTGATGCATAGCTGAACATGTACAGTATCGGCAAACAAAAATCTATGTTTATTATCCCCACATTTACAAGCCCTGGAGCAAATCACCCACTACAACCCATCACTTGGGTGTCATGGATTACTACAGGCAGCAGAGTGAATTTACACTCAATGAATGTGTCTGAAATCACTCACTATTCACTATATATAATCCAATAGCCTACATCAAGGATTTTCAACAGGTGGTCCGTATTTCCTTCCACAGAAGTTTTGTAAACTGTTCCATGGAAGCACGTCAGTGTTGTCAGTTACTGGGAAGTCTGATCGAGGTTAATCCCACAGAAAAGGGAGTTAGATTCTCAAGAAAGCTTGCTTGATTGAGTCATCATTCTTAGGAAATGTGCCCATGAGTTTAATGGAAGGTTGGATAAAGTAAGAGAATGGAATAAGGGTAACATGTGGTGGTCCCCAGCTTGGTTGATTTATTATTAGTCAGGGTCGTGGTCCCCAGGTTAATTTTAAGTCAGAGTGGTGGTCCTCAGGTTGATTCTTAGTCAGGGTAGTGGTCCCTGGTTCACAATGAGTTGAAACCCCATGGCCTACATAGTGAGTTGGCTCTTTTTTCCCTTGTATACTGATAATTATTATATCCTATAGACTAGAGCATGTCCACATACCAGTCGTTTCCATATACAAGGACCCAGGCCAAAGTGGGCTCAGTGGGGCTGAAATTTAACCCGACTCCGCCAGATTGCGGCAGTACTGAGTTCACAAGTTCCCTCCTCCTGCCTGCATCTGGTCTCTCTCAAGCAGAAACGATGAACCCGAAGCAGCAGGAGTCTGAGGGACAAGAATCTGATATCTCCATAATCATTTCGAGTTGTAGTGTTAGGTTGCGTTTACATTTGCATCAATATGTCATCAGTCTCGTGTTGATCCTGCCTCTAGCGGGCCGGCGGCCGCATATCGCTCCAAACCAGAATTGGGTTGGAGTGCATCATCTCTGCCCGAGAGAGACCAGGCTCTCCCTTCTGGAATGTTGTCCAGCATGGGGAGTGGTTTCACCAGGCTAGCCGGAATTATACTATGGAGTATTTGTATACTGACCAGTCATTTTGGAATTGCTCATGAATGCATACTGTATTTCTGTGTCATCAAAATTTGAATGGTAGTGTGGAATGATATCTTGCATAATACTTAGCCTGCCCTATCACCGGACTAGGTAATTGTTGCATGCCTACTTGTGAGTACATTGCAAGCAGCTCCTTCTAACCTTATTATTCTCCATCTATGCCTTTTTGCATGTGGTGGTAAATCTGACAAGGATGCTGTGAAACAGTTAAACATGCCTTGGGTCTCTCTCTATCTAAGCAAGCATTTTATTCAACCACAAATATATATAACGGCCTGTTTTCTCTAAGAGAACCGCATGACCACAGACTTGTTTGTTATATGTCCTCCAGTGATATCATGCAATAAATGTCTTAATTGATGTAATCCAAAGCCCAGAAAATATCATTCCACAAATATCTTGACTATATTGCCTTTACTGTACAGTGATTAAGATAGACAAGTCTAAGCCAGTTATTAGGATATTGTCCATTAACATGCCAAATTCACCCATAATTATAGAAATCTTAAACAGACTGAAACATGATTGCTTAATAGTCCTTACACTAGACCGATACATTTCTGGCATGCTCATACTGGAGACTATTTATGCAAATTACAATAGATCTCTTGCCAGAGCATATTATTCAAATCGCAACCCAAGGTCAACTCACGAGTACACAAATATGGATATTTCATATTGCATGGGAAATTGACCTGACCTGACCACAGTCTTACTGAAGTTCACTTGGTAGTAGAGCCGAAGTGAGAGCACAGTGGCATTCTTGGCTGACGTGAGGCTTGGCTTCTCTCAAGAGGAGCACCTGCCTGGTTTTTAAACAACAGGTGTCAAGCCTCTATTAAATTCCGGGGGTGGCGTTGAATAAATCATAAGCAGTCCTCCTAATATTAGCCGTAGATTTTTTTTTTTTTAAGTGGGCATATCCGTTACGGTATGCTTCGCTCAGGCACATCACCCCCACTCTCACAGATAGGTGATTTCACCCCCCCCACACTTTTGACCACCCGACTAACTCGTGTGTGTCCCCTCCCCTGATTTCATCCCCCCTACTTTTGAGTCTTGACCACCCGACTGACTAGCTCCGTTGCGACACCACCACTCTCACAGATACTGTAGGTGTGGGGGGGATAGGTGATTCCCCCCTAGAGGGCATATGCCAACACAGCGATGTATTACACATACCTACGGAAGTTTATTACACACATTGAGAAATATATACAGGCAGAACAGTGGATCTCTGATGTCCCTAGCAGACTATGGAAACCATGATAAGAACAGAATGAGCAGGAACAAGCATGCATCTCATATCATACTGCACATACAGTCAGTTCCTCTGATAGAGTATGTGGACAATCATTGTGTCTTGGTTATCAATATGCTTATGCATTGCAGACAGATAAATGTTTTGTGTCAAGTGTCAAGAAAAATGATACAAAACAAAGCAAAGGAAATAGAAATCTACCCTACAGTGAGTAATGGAGGCAAGATGTTTGACACGACACGTTGTGAGTTTGTAGATCTGCCTTTTTTGTAACGAACGTGACTGCACGTTTAAGCAGACATTAGCCTAGTAGCTACACTGTATGTTGTCAGCCTAGCTTGTTGCTAACGCTACCCTCGTCCTCTCTCTCCTACCATATATTTTATTATTTGCAGCTGAACTTGACTGTTATTAGCCTGTAGGCCTATATATACAGATATTTGAATGTGCAATCAATAGGATGGACCATTGGACCACAGTACTGAGGCAGTCTCACAAATTCAATTTATTTTTTGCACAGATTAAATGTGTTGATGCTATTATGGTAGACAATATTGTTGTTATAAAAAAAGTTAAAATGACCAGTGAGCACCTGCAACTGCACTGTTTAATATTTCATGAGGTAGTTGCTTTCAATAAATGAGCCCAGTAAAATTTTCTGGGTTCAAACTGACAAAATGTGGTTTTATTCATTATGATCAGTTTGAAAAGTAGAAATATACAGTATGCCGCCTTCTTATATATGGCAATAACATCTTCCAATAAATCTTCCAATAAAAGCCTGATATGCAATACATTTGAGACAAATACAATGCAGGGTTAGTATTAGAGGATTTACAGTATCCAGAGCAAACAAAGAGGAAGCGATCACAGGTACGGTCAGAGAAATAAATGGGGAGAAAGATCTTCTGAGCCCACAGCTGCTTAACATGAAGAAGAGGACGGGTTGGGATGGGAGAAAAGGGTAATGAAAAGCGAACTCCATCCTCCTTTCATCAGGACCATCAAGGTTCACAGAGCTGGACAAATGGGGTCAGAGGGGTCCTTCAGAAAGCAGCAGCGAGATCGGCAGTGAGGGCCCAGGGTCGACCTCCAGCCAAGCTCAGCAAACTGGCAGTGCAAACTGATTGTGCACTGGAGAATTGTGTCCGCATCTCCATTCCTTGAATTTAATCATAATGTGGTTTCCTCTGAATGAGCCCATTTAAGTTCTGAAAAAGGGGATGAATATAATTCGCATTAAGGTACTTTAGCGGTGACATGGACGGCTGCAGTAGCGTTTCTACTCTAGTCATTAGCGTCTGATCCAAAATAGTCGTTCCGTCAGCTTTTTCAGTGGTAATAATGGAACAGACTTCACTTCATGGTCCTAATAATTTTAGCCTTGTAAAAGCACAAAGTACATGACTGTGATTAGGGATGTCCCAATTATTATTTTATGTTCCCGATCTTTTTCCAATCACGTGATCGGGACAACTCTAACTGTGATGATGATTTTACTCTGAAACGGGTGAATGGGAATTTACTGATAAAAAGAGAGAATGTACTATTAAAACTTTTTGGGGAAAACCACCCTTTTGCTACAGCCAAGGCAATACCGGCCAATTAGACAGAGTGAGGAGTATGTGAAATATCTTCCTGTCCTTTACATTACTTCCAGAAGAAAATAATGAGCATGGTAGAAGGTGATGATTTAAACTCAGGTCTTTACTACAGGAATTCTGGACTTTTTGGGAGGTGTGTAGACGGCATACAGAGAATGAGCAGACACCCAATCTGGTATAGAAGAACTTTCTGACCCAAGATCTGGGGTTAAACAGCTGGGTTTGCATGCTGCTTTGGGCCAGTGGGAGGGGTGATGGATGGAGTGACTGTATATTCTTGGAAGTAAACTGTCACTGATTTCTGTCAGCTGCTAAACACATTCCCTAGAAGAGCTTAGAGAGGGATGTCAGTACAGACCACGGTCACAGGTGATGGCTTAATCCAACTATCTGTATTTATGTTGTCCACATACACTTAAATCCTTGAAAAATACATGACCAGCATGGTGTAATACCTTAATTGTGACTGTAGGTAATAATGAATATGCACTTAATTTACTCGCTTACTCTCCCCTCTCACTCTATAACTCTGCACACAAACGCTGATTCATTTAATCATTAACAGTGCAATGCAGTGGGAAAGTAAGAGTTACAATAGCAGTTGGCCCTGCTTATGTCTCTGACTAAAGTGCTCATTCTGTAATTACACTTTTATGCATGCAACCTTGATTGAGAGTAATTATCCATTTTGTTCCAAATTATGCTAGCTCACGTTAATCAATTGATTAGGACTTGTTGAGCAGGTGCATAATTCTCAAAAGTCTAACAAAGGATTAAATGAATGAATGTCGTGTAATAGAGAACAAAATAGCTACGATAACAGTCAATTACAATGTGTTTTGGCATGGCAGGCAGGCAAAATTAATGATGCAGAGGCAAGAAAAAGGAATAAAGGCAGAGTCACTTTGAACCCTGTGAGACTGATCATATTGAAGAACATCTATTTTAGAACTGAATTTGGTCCAGATTTTAAGAGGAACTAGTGTGTTTCTGTCAAATATTTCACAAGGATGATAGATAACACTGCCATCCTTGGCATCTGCCAGACGTGGCATCTCACACCTGTGACAATAAAGAACATTGTGTCTGACTGTCGAGCCCAGCTGTCGCTTTCTCTTTCTCCCTCCCTCTCTCTGATTAACAACCATGATTTCAATCTGATTCTACATGGAAGCAGCATCTGATTTCTGATTTCTTATCAGAATTCGGAAGCCTCACAAATCTAAGGCAAACCATCCAAAAAGGCCATTAATCTCGGTCTCAAGAGCAAGCAGACTATTATCTGATAACCATAACAATAAGTAATATGATGGAATGCCATTTTGTGTTTCCCAAAAAGGGTTTGAGATTCCCCACGAGCTCCAATTATAGCCAGCACTGTCTGTTCGCATTAAAAGTGATCCACAGCTCAGGACTTGAGCAACACACAAAGGCACGGACGCACAACCATCCATGCACACAGCCACATACTTTAAGAGCAAACAAGCATCTATTGAACATCTGGTACCTGTCCAGGTAATCTTACATTTGTGAATGTTCAGCCACAACCAGTCTCCATTCTTGTCACAGAATCTCTGCAACTGAAATTAGCTCTTTGCCTCTGCCAGACCGGAGACTATGGAAAGAAGACTCGTCTTTCCAACGCGAAATCCTTTGTTTACATCAGAGTAAAAAAAAAAAAAGGAGAAACGATGTATCTCAAAAGATGAGTAAAAATCACACTAACGTGTGAACTGACTGAGTGTTGCTGTGTGTACCGCGTATTGGTGAAACAGAGCCTCCTGTTGGTACGGTAAACTTAGGGACATAACATAGGGACCAAACACAAAACCACTGGCAGTAAAGTGAGTAAATAAATATGGAAGTCAACGTGTTAAAAAAAACTGATAATCACTGTCTAGTGCAGTGATTATCGTATCTTGCTTATTGTCCATTTTTTCTCTCACCCTCTCAAACTCTCTCTCTCTGCCTGAAGGAAATAATTAGAAAGTGTCTAAATAAGGGACCTGAGAGACTGCTTTGGCCCTGCTCCTAATGTAAGCATTCTGCATGGTTTAGTAGGAAAAACCTGGCTCCTTACTGCAGCAGGTGCAGCAACAGTACACAGAGCTGTTATGGATGCAACTCCACAAACGGATTGCTATGACACTAGCTGATAAATATACATAGAGATTCAATGTAAATAAACATACTGTATAAGATACACTATTATCGCGAAATAATTAGAATAACCCCATAGGCCTTTTTCTTTCTTCTTCGGATGCAATGTTCATTCAAATTCAAATAATTCAAATTCCATGCTTCAGTCGACAGAGAGCCGTGGTCAAATGCATTCCGTTACATTAGTTGTCCATCCAAGTCTGTGCCAACCTCATGAAAGCAATATCTAAAAAATGGAGAGAATGTCATGATCAGGCCTGGAATTTCATCCTTTTAGGGGCAAGGCCACTTGGCCTTTAGTGTGGTAAATTTTCGGAGGGCACAGAGGCCGACTGCCAGGGCATGAAGGCCATCAATTAAATAACTAATAAGCGTGAGCATAATATAATAAGCATTAAAAATGTATTATGAAGAGCACTTTAATTACTATAAAATTAAAATTATAAACTGATTAATGAAAATATATTTTTTTATGTTTATTTTAACCAACCAAAATCTCCCTTGCACTACATTTTACTAGGGCCTTGCAATACAGTACTTTTGTAGTGAGCTTGTAGATCAGCGAGACTATTCCATCGATCCGCGGGAGATGTTATACTGTGAGATTTGAGTTTCCCAAACATACTATTATGAATTGGATTACACAAGCACTACATGCCTTCGGTGGAAGAGGACCGTTGTTTTGCTGCAGCCTGCAGCAGCTAATGGCTCCCGTGTTGTTTTGACTTGGTGCAGACATGGAAAGGTATTGCATTCGAGTTTAATACAATGCATTATAGACAGATAATGCATTGTCGAAATGCTCCCTTTCGTGCATGAAACATGCAACTACCCGTCACGGAGGACAAACGGTAAAATGAATTGCTGTGGGTGCAGGTCGGGGCACTAGGGCACAACCTATGGGCACAACGGCCACTGTGGCCTTTTGGGCATGTAATTTTTCGAGGGGCACAAGGCCAAAGAGAGGGGCACTGGTCATGATATTTGGCGCAAAAATTATGGATTGGTGGTGGTGGTGGTCAATGGTCAACGTCATTGTGAGCTATACAAATAACTTACATTTGCCTAAAGATATACAATGCCTTCAAAGTCTTCACTACATACGGAGTCTAGAACAGACATCAATGTAATCTGTAACGGTTTGGCTGAAATGGTGCATTTATATATCGCCTTTATCCAAGGCGCTTTACAGAGATTGTGCATTACATTCACCCATTCACACACACAATCACACACCGATGCTGGAGGAAACTATGTAAGGCACCAACCTGAACATCTGGAGCAATTAGGGGTTCTGAGTCTTGCTCAAGGACACTTCAACACTAAGTCTGGGGGAGCCCGGGTTTCGAACTGGGAACCTCTGGCCACTCTACCCCTGAGCCACTGCCACAACTAGAATGTTGAATGTGTAGTCAGACTCATCGTCCCCCGTCCCCCCCACACACGCGCCTGCACGTTTACCAACCACATACACAGCCTATTGTATTTGTTGGAACACTGTGGATTAATCAACCCCACCTCGGTGCCGCTAGACTGATAGCGAGTTAACTCCAGATGCAATGGCTCAGCAAATCCATGTGCTTCCCTTCAAAATCGATAGTGGCTGCCTGAAAATGATCCAAGAATCATGAAGCTCGGCTGGCATAGTATCTCAGTGGAATCAGATATTCATTACATCTGACGGTATCTATCCTTTTATGCCTAAAAGAAGACTCCTTGACAAACTTTCCTTAAGTTGCACCATCTGCTCTTAAATCTCAGTCCTTCCTTCTTTCCTGCCCCCACTGACAGTCAGAGCCTAGCTGGCAGCATTTCTGCTGAAGAAGGCAGAGAATTACAGAACTACAGTGAGTAAATGGCTCAAACACGTTAAAAGATAAACAACAGACAATTCTGGGAAGGGTAGGAGGGTTAAATGGAAATGTCTTGTGATACATTAACCAGGGTAAATGTGAAACCAACAAGGTAATGGAGTCATTTGCCAGATGTGTTGAAATAAATCTAGGACTGAGACCAAGTGAATTCTGCGAATGCCAAAGACAGTGTTGAAATGTATTGCTGCACTGTGTAACCTTCCTGTTCTACCCTGGATTTGTACCCAGGTCTCCTGCACAAGTGCTGAAATGTATACCACTGAGTGAGAAAATAGTACCAGCCTGCTTGCTCAGGGGAGAAATTGTATTTTGATCCCAAGGTAAGGTAACATCTGTGTCAAACCATGAACAGGATTGTGTGAAGGTTGTGTCTATAACTTGGACACAGGATCTAAATGTCTCAATAGAAGAGCAAATAGATCAAATACAACCACCCAAAATTGTAAGTGGAATTATAAAGCACATTTAAAAAACAACCACCACTGTAAAAGTGGAATTATAAAGCACATTTAAAAAATAACCACCACTGTCCAAAGTGCTGTAAAATCTAAAATAATTAAACGGTACAATAAATAAAATAAAAACAGTTTAAAAGACATAAAATAATGAAAGCAGTATACATACTATACAACATAAGTAAGCCAACACTTGTACTGTTAAAGGAAAATAGGAATAAATGTGCATTTTAAGACAGAATAATAATAATAATAAAAAAAAAGAGCTTGTTCCATAGTTTGGGGGCTACAACTGGTGCGATCTCCCCTGTGCATTGACCTTGACCTTGGGACAACCAGATGCACCTGGTCAGTGGACCTGGTTGATCTTACATGTGTTTGGTCAGCTATACAGGTCAGACCAGCTATAGAGTCCTAGCCCATTTAATATTTAGTTGACAAACAATAAAAGGGCCAGTGCAGGGAAAATGTCCCCTCGCTTGCGTTTTCCTGTAAAATACAGGCAATGGCATTATGGACCAGCTGCACGCATGAGAGGGATGCCTGGCTCACGCCAACATAAAGGGCATTACAGTAGTCGAGTCGGATCAATATAAAAACATGTCCCTTTCAGAATCACAAAATTACATTTAAAAAGGCTTGACTCAATTGATCTGTCTCTAGCATGTGTGATGCACATCTTTGGCAGAATGCCGTGGGCTGTGTTCTATATGTGTGACTGTGGATTATTCATGGTTTCCCGCCCCCCCACGACCGATGACAAATGAATGCAATAAGCATGCATTCAGAAATACTTGCCTCAACAAAAGGAAGACGCCATGGAGGCTGAGAGATGAATACATAACATGTTTTCCATGTACACTTTGTACAGAGATGGATGAAGACACACACACAGCCCAGGCATGTGGTAAGACGTTGATGGATTATAAGTTTAAGCAACTCCACCTCCATCAGGTTTGGGGCACATGCATCCATGGAATGCATCCATGTGTGCGTGCAGTTCTGGCATATTAGCATTCAAACAGCGTATCAGTTTGTGGGGTTGCACTTGCACATAATATCACAGGGATACGTGTACATTTTGTGTGTACAGTATGTGTGGATCAATGTCTGTTGTTTGAGTGTATGCCACTGTGTTGCTGAATGTACAACAGATCAGAGTAAACACCCACATTGTAGGGTTGCTTCATTATGGGTGCAATTCATCTCATCAAAGTGAGAGCGTGTGTGTGTGTGTGTGTGTGTGTGTGTGTGTGTGTGTGTGTGTGTGTGTGTGTGTGTGTGTGTGTGTGTGTGTGTGTCTGTCTGCACACCAGCGTTCAAAAGGCAGATCTGAAAGCAAACACGCAGTTGTGGGAATTGCAAATATATTGAACAGTCTGCAGAGGACAGACAACAAGGATGATCTGTATGCATGTTTGAGGCTATGAGAAATGAGACATGCCACCAATCGGATGATCCTCCAAAACTGCCCAGACATCACTTCACAATGTGATTCACGACACACACGAGAGAAAAGCAAATCAGATGCACACCTCTGCACTGGCAGATACAGGCCATGAATCGTGCAGCAAGGAATGGAGGGATCAGCACTTCCACTTGGTCTCTTTATTTATGGGTGGAGTTGCAGGGGCAGGGGGATGGGGTGAGTTGGGTGGATGACTGGGAATGTTAAATGTTTGCCACGGTTGAATTCTGTATTTGTTATTCCTCGACATCTGTGATGATAGCAGAGCGTAAGCAAAACAAATGCGCCCTGAAAGTTGCAGATGTTGTGCTGCAGAAGTCGCAGATCGATAATTCACAGACTTTGCCTCAATAAGTTACAGGCAGCTAACGAGCCAATATCTCCGCCTGAAGAATAGACTCTGTTTCGCAGTGACCCTGTGAGGGAGTGCAGGCTCATAAAGGCACAATGAATACCCCTTTGAGCTTCTATGTTAGATGTAGTTAGAAACAAAAAGGGATTGTGCTTAGCTCTGTGAACTGTAGCATCCCTATTTTGGGGTGACATTGTGGGAAAACAGATCTACAAGCTCACAATGCGTCATGGTATGAGCAGGTTGTTGGTTATTTTCTACAATGGGATTTGGTATGGGGGAAATACCACAGAATGCATATTATCATATTATATATATCATATTATAAGTAAATGGTTAACTACCGACTTAATCCATATATTCTTCCTTGACCAAGGTTTCCCAGTGGTCTGTAATTCGCCCTTCCTTTTTTCCCCTCTTCACCAAATCTCTTTGTTGAAAATAGCCGATCTACAAGCCTACACTGTGTAGTGAACTTGCACATGAGTTGTTTTTCCATTATGTTTACCTATTCTCTCTGAATGTTCACCTATTATAACATGCAAAGGTTCATGTTGTTAAAGTGATTCCAACAGCACGGCCAGAGGCAGGGGCTATGTAACAGAGAGATTCAAAGACCCCAGTTACAGTTAGAAATTCACCATGAGGGAATATAAAATCGGATATCTGAATCCTGAATGTATTCACAACGTATCTTGCACAAATCATGGACTCAACCGATATCTCTGTAGAGAAGATACTGACACGTTGCGATTTTAAGAAAGGCTTTGGAAAACATCCTCCCATTGTGATGCCGTAGATACTGTAGTAAGTTATTCAGCTGCCAAGACAATAAGACTGAGTGTTAGTTTGAATCTGTGTCTCAAAACGAAACTGAATAGAATGCAGGGACTCAGGGAGCATGCCAACATACCAAAACATGAAAGCATGTTGCTTTCTTCTGAACCACGCAAACATACTCCCCAGGTCAGTGCAGCTTTGTAACATCTGACAAATTTCCTCAGCAGGACAGTTCATCTCTGGTGTTGGTTGATGTGTACTGTATATCAGCATCCATAAACCATTTTTGGTGGATGGAACAGGAAAAACTATGTTGAGGGGTGAAAACTTTATAAACACAATATGCGTTAGTGCTTGCATGCACACGGCAAGACTGTGAAAGGACAGACAGAGGGTAGACGTGCTTGAAATGATCAGCTCCATGAGCTTGGGCCGGATGCTCAAATTATTTATGCAGTGCCGGGGGATCGTACCACACATTCAAGCCATCTAAAGGGTCATAAATCGGGACAACACGCATCAACGCTGCGATAGAACGTGTCAGACTCAATAGCAATGCTGGGAAAGAAAGTGTCTGCTTAGACGTCTGCATTGAAGTGAGAAATACATTTTCATTACTGCATCATGCATTTTAAAGATGGGGCTGTTACTCCACATAGTGAAGTGTTATTCTATCATGTACTTGGCTAACTAGCCAAGTTTACACTGGATTTAGGCTTACAGGCAGGGATTACTGACACAAAATGGTGGGAAATTGACAATGAGACATTTCTGCCAAAAGCACGGAGAACAGTATATGCAGTACACTAATATAAAAGTATATCCTGTTTTTGATTGAGTGTTTGATTGATTGAATACTTTATTAACAGTTTGCATAGACAAGCCAAGAAAGCCTATGGCATGTTTCCATTGGGGTCCTTTGTACTCAATATATCGAAAAGCAATTTCAGCTTATTTTATTTTTACAGAGTGACTGCACTGAGCAGCTGTGAGTTATCAACTACCATCTAAAGCTACAGTATAGGAACGACTTGCAATGGTTTTCCAACAATTTATTCGCTTTCGTCATCATTCTCCTCTGAGACAGCAGCGTGGATGACGAGAGTTGATTAATTTCACCTTTCCAACTGTGAATAGCACTCCATCTGCTGCATGTTCCATTGTGGGGTAAACAGGGTCCATTAACAACATTTACAGGGGTTTTACTAGGCACTCATGATGCCATCAGTATATGCCCATATATGGAGCTGACAGCACATTGAGGTTAAGACACACTCCATATTTACGGCATAGCCGCATTGTGAACTCCTTATGGTTATGGCCCGGCCCTCCCTTAAGCCAATTTTAATAGGATACAGTATTCAGGACATTTTAAGCCCTAATCACACCAAAGGGTCACCGTGCAACTCCTTGGGTCCAAACGGTTGCAAGGAGTTGCATGGTGACGCTTTGGTGTGATATGGTCCATTGAATTCCATGCGTTGAATCACTTGGGACAACGCATGTCAACGTGCAACAAGACATATCACACCACAGGGACATGTGCTAAAACAGTCTCGACTCTTTGGTGTGATTAGGGCTTTACCCTTGACATTGAATATAGATCTGCTATAATCCTGCAAGCAGTGTACTATATCTATCCATTTTATCATTCCACTTCACAAGAAACATTATAGATCTACTGTGCCACACCTTGGATTGAGTATTGACATAATTTGACCATAATAACTAATAACCTCCCACTTTCAATCTCTAACACCCCTGCTT
>OOFJ01109845.1:0-13396 GCA_900323375.1 Benthosema glaciale
ACCCTCCAACTTACAATCATAATTCAAAACACCATCATTCCCACGTCTTAAAACACAGGGAAAATATTTTCAGCAGCGAGGAGAGAGAGAGAGAGAGAGAGAGAGAGAGAGAGAGAGAGAGAGAGAGAGAGAGGGAGAGAGAGAAGAGAAGATTTATACTTGACTTGTACTTGATTTGAGGCATCAGAGCATGACGTGTTATATGCTTGTGTGTGTGTGTGTGTCTGTGTGCGTGCGTGCGTGCGTGCATGCGTGCGTGCGACTGACTGACTGTGAGAGAGACTGTGAGCATGAGACAGCTATGTGTGCAGCTGAAGAGTAGGACGATTATTATCTTGTATATTGTATTTATATCTTAAGTATTCTCTTGTCCTCCCCTTACCTCCAATATTTCTTTTTTTGTTTGTTTGTTGTTTGTTTCTCTATTCCTGATTGTACGGAATTCGATTTTTTTTTATACTTGAGTAAAAGGCTGTGACTCACCAGGCAAAATTTAACATGGAATTTGTCTGGGCAAGAGGGACAATTAATGCCTGAAATGTGGCCCAGTGTATAGCAAACCCCCAAGACTGAGATTTAAACATTTATTGCAGAGATTCTAAACTAAGTCACGGTACAGATGTGATTCCAACGAGCGCATGATAACACAGCTTACACAGTAAAACCCTCAGTGTTATTTGAACTCAGGCTCTCGGAGATCAATTTAAAGGAAGGATTTTACTGTGGGCAAGGACAGGGGACTATGGTGAAATGTGATATGTATAGACGTGCACCACTTTGTTTGACTGTCTAACCACAACTGTATTTCTCCTCGTTCTCCACCCAAGCAAAGGACTTTCCACTCAATGCACAGTGAAAAAACCCCAGTGTTAATGTCACTGAGAGTATACAAATGTAACCAAATGGACCTGTAAGGGTTACAGGTTTCATTAGTTTCATTAGTACACTCTCTTGAGTTCCAAACGGTTACGTTAACACTGTGTGTAGATGTGGGGGGAGGGAGGGGTCACTGCCTGTTGTACTGTGAAAAAGTATTGTTACTCAAGTATGAGTTTCATGTAGAGATACAATAAAATACTATTCTTTCATCCTGATTTGATGTGGGAGAACTAGTTGGTCAGAATCAGTTGAACGAGTAGTTATATGTATTTATGAGTTCTATAGGTAAGATTATACATGTTATAGAAACCTACATGTCATGTTCTCAATGTTAGAGGACCATTTCTTTTATGGTTTCACTAGCATAGTGGTGGTGTACAGCACTTCAATGAGACCAAACAGCTTGGCAATATGTATGCAACTCCGGTTGCAAAGAACCATGGCACCCTCTGTTGTCTGGTATGAGAAGTACACCATTCAGTCAGTATTTCACTGTTGTTTTTTTTTGTTTTTTACAAACACTGAAAATTTGCTTGCATAGATATCTGGAACATTTTATGGTATTGGAAGCTACTTCCCACTCAGAAATTATCACCAAACTTGACACCAGGAAGGATTGAGATAGCACAAACACTCATTGCATGGTAGACAAAAATACCATCACCCTTTTTGTCCTATTCTAGAAAATAAAGCAAGTTAGGCAGTTTAGGCGGTTTCTGTAGCTCATAGGATGAGATTCCAGTTAACCTTACAAATTTTAACATACTCAGGTTGCTTTGACTGAGTTATACAATTTTACCAGTTCATGAAGTTGGAGTGTTTTATTTAGGAGCAGGCCGCTTTACAAATCTTACACGTTTACGGGGAGATTTTGAAAAAGGGTAAAATAAAACTGCGGGTATCAATTTTGAACAGCCAAATAAAATAGTTCTCTGTTTATAGGCTACTGGTATGATTTGTTGTTTCTGACAACATTTGGCTGTACACTGTAAATTGAGGTAAAATCACGCAAATACCAACCATGCTCATAATTATTCCTTACCTTACATGTCAAAATGCAGCTCTGTACATTTTTGGCTAAGCTGTATGACAAACCCACAAAGCTCATGTCTGGCCAACTTCACTAAATGTTGACTGTATATGGGTGTGTCACATCCAAAATATTAGCTTATTGTAAAATAAAATGGCAAAAAATGCAGAATTAAATTAAGAAGGCTATTGCTTATGCTGCTTAGTCTAGTAGTGCATTTGGTTGGGACACATGCCCATCTTCAGTCTTCCAGCATTCTTTTTGTAACAGCTGACTGTGAGCCTGGTAACATTTGTACAGATTGTATACCTATGTACTTAAAAAATCATATCGTTGTAATAATAACAAATAACATATACGCATTTAGCACATTATATGTGTAGCATGGACTAAATTCTGTCTTTTATATTGTCCGAGCTGTTAATAGTAAGAAAACGTACAAAAACTTGTCTATATTTCGTTCAAATAAAGCTAGCAAAATGAAGACTTGTGTTTACCGTTATTCATTTATCCATTTGTTTTCACAACAAAATTGGCATTGAGTACAATGAAATGTGATTTTTATTTTATTAACAACTTTGGGGCCCCAGTAAATCTTTTCATGTCAAGGACCCCTAAATTGACACACATTATCAGGGGTTATCAGGGGGTATCAGGGGTGCAGGCAGGTGCAGATGTTTCAGGTCGACGAGAAAGGAGAAGTGTGCCCCACTCATGATTACAGGTACGAGATTACGGTCTAACAAACGGCTTTGCATGCACATACATAGTCAAGAAAGTTGCATTCATATTATTTGAGCGTAAATGTAATACTTTGAAGGCCCATATGTATCATTATGTCATGTGCATTATGTGTGGCTAGACTGTACTAGCATATAGGCCTAATAATAATGATACAAAACGTGGTTAAACGTACTCATATTGCTGGGGGAGTGGCCCCCTGATAATACATACCCATTGGTATACCCAGAACATTCTATATGGTCTGAGAAAAAAAAGAGAAAAAATTATATATATATGTATTGAAAAATGGAAATACTCAAGTACAAATACCTAAAAATTGACAAGTAAATGGAAGTGGAAATACGTGATCAGACATCCCAGGACAAGCCTGAAAAAGGGCAAGATTTTCAAGGAATCATTACTTTAAAAAAAGAAAATAAATAAAAATAAAATAAAAGTTGAATAATGGACATAAGACAAAGTCAGGACACAACAATGTAGAATTATGTAAAACATTATTTATTCTTTGTTCTTCATTGTAAAAATGTAAAACGGTTTACACAGAATACTACATATGTTCCTGAGAACACAAATATATCACAGTAGACATCCAACTACATTTTGGGGGTGGGGAGGTATTGTGCTATCAGGTTTTGGGGTGCGCGTGGGTGGGAGGTTCTGTTCCCCATCCACATTTTAAATAAACAGGTAACAATGCTAATGAATCATTAAAATGACAATATAGTTCACTTTCACTTAGGACTGGTGTGGTTGAAGAACATAAGACTTCCAATGATTTCAGACTGCATGTATGTAGCTGGGTGTAATTATGCATCCATTAAGTTCAGAGAAATGAATGTCAGTAGTAATAGTAGCGTTTCACAATGCCTAAATAAAACAAGCGTGAGCAAAGAGACAATCTCCACATTTTGTCGTCGTCACAAATGCTCTGTAGACAAGTTATATCAAGTAGACGTTTGCATTTTTCTTAGTCACCTGAAATATTACATTTAGTTAAAATGGTCATATTACTGGCAAAAGACAGCACTAGTAGACAGACATCAAGGATGAGTTCAATTTTGCCACCCTTCCCTTATTCCAGACCTGAGTAAAGAAGAAATGGGCAAATATACCCAAGAACATAGCTCCATCTAGCCCACAAATGGCAAATAGCAAGTAAACAGCTAGCCACCTGCCTTGCCAGTCATTCCAGTCATTGGAGATCAGAGCACCAAAGGAGTAGCTTATTGGATCGGCTCTTCTGTGTCACACTCAATGTACGTATATAAACAAAATAAAACTTGCCGGCAAAGTATTTTTTACAGCAATCTGAATGAAAATAAACAACCAATAATATAGACCTTCAATGAAAAATAAGGAAAAAAAACAAACAAAACGATACAACTTATATACATATCACATACTACACCTAGTAATGGTGGGCATTTCTTCACAAAGTAATGTTAGATTTAATTGATTGAGGCTACTAATTCACAAGACAGGCTATTATTAGTCCATTAAATGGCACACATCACTTATTGTTGTCAAAATAGTGGCATATGTAAATACATTTTCTCATTTTCTGTGCTTGTTGATCTCCAGGATGACTCTAAATGCAGGATAACTAGCTGTCTGCTAATGGGGAATATTATAAAAGTAAAAACAGTAGGCTAATCCTTCAGAACAAAATAAAAGTATAAAGCTTAATGGGCAGTCCCCACAACGGGTTGATATTGTGCATCACATGAGCAGCGTTGAACATTTTTAAAGGGGCCTTGAAGCTAATGTAAAAAATAAAGAAAGTAAGTTATTTGACACATCTGTTTTTTTTTTAAATAAATATATGTTCTAAATGTCCCTTTAATATACTTTAATATTGTCTAATCTACTCTACACTTTCATGTTTTAGCCTACATGATTATGCATGTAAAGTTTGTTTCTTATGACTAACTTATGACTAACCAACAGAATTTTCCTTTGTTCAGAAAAGATTTCACAATTTAAATTTCCCCCACCATCTGACAACGTACAATTTCCTCTCCTTTCACATAAAGCAAACTGTAGCTTAATTTATACTCAGAATAGTCGCATAATGCAATGCATTGTTAAGACCTAACCACACCATGCAACTCCTTGCAACCATTATTCCCAAATGGCAGTTGCAAGGAGTTGCATTGGTGTGGTTTGTTTTGTTGCGAGTAGTTGCAAGGAATTGCAGCTGGTGTGGTTTGGGCCTTAGCTTGTAGATCAGTTCTAGTTGACAAGCAACACCATTTGAGTATAAATTAGGCTTAAGATTATCAAAGACATTGCAGACATTTCCAGATAACAGGACAATATCATGGTTCATAATTGAAAACTTGTTTTGCCAATACACCTTAAAATCATTATTGTTGGATATTCTGACCAAATGACAGTGATTAAGTCACCAGTCATCATTTGCAAATAGAGCCATGACTATGTACTTCTTGCACAATGAAGGCTAAGTTAATACTGTTAAAACACTTTCAACCTTGTATACCTATTTTGGGTTGCCGATCTACAAGCTCACATCACATCACGACATGCAGGCTTGTAGATTGGCTAGTTTTGCCACGGGTAGCGAGTTATGGCAAAAGCATAATTGTTGGCTCTACTGTATGCTGATCTGCCAACCTGCTAATTTACTGTATTTCCTCTAGTCTAGTAGAGTAGTTAACTTTTTACTATTACATCCCTCTGCATCACAACATTCCACCACATTTGAATGAAGAAAGCATTTATTTTAGAACAGAATTCCGACATTGTGTTATACTAAGACTTAACACAATAAATGGCAAAAAAAAAAAAAAATTAACAGCAACAAGGACACAAATATTGGGAAAAAATATATACGAATGTAAGGCAGAATTTAACAGCCCAAATAATCCCATAAATTATACAGCAGTAAACTAGGATATTAAAATAACTAAAAAGGATTAAAACTCAACTCAAACTTAACCTCCATTTTGATTCATAGAAAGACCAATTCGTTATATCCATCCCACATAAATTTGCACTATACCTTATAAGTTCTTGTCTACAAAGATATTAGCCTACTAATATACAAATTTGCAATATAATATTTTTTGTAAATAGAGCACTGTATATAACATTTTAAAAATACATGGAAATTAAGGGCTTTTCGGGACTGATTCAAGCAAACTGAAAACATTACCAGATAACAGTGATTGATTGTTCTGTGTTTGTTGTATCCAGCCGAATAAAATATGACTAAACTTTTCAGATGGCTATTGTTTTAGTCACATCATACTTGCCCCTGGCATAAGTAAAGCCAAAGAACTAAAAGGCTGCTCAAAAGATGCACTGATAAAATAAGGCAATATGGCCATGGAGTAACATTTTAATTCACTCAGCAATCTGACAACTGGCAAATGGAAGACTCTGTGTGCTACATAATACAGGCTGAGGCTACCAACTCAAAAGGAGTGATTATAGGGATGAACAAATAGGCTTGTGCTGTGCCCATAGATGGAAGGCTAAAAATAACTTTGATCATGAACTAAAACAAAAAAGTTTGAAGACTGGCCAACACAAGCACTAAGCCCACATTTACAGCCACCACCTCTTGCTCTGGAATCTGGAGAACCATCTACCTCTATAGCACACTGCACCCGCCGGAACTGTTTGAGCTTCCCTTTCCTTTTTGAGTTGACAATCATGCGTGCACAGCTTGACCACAGTTAACGGTGACTTAGAATAGAGACACCAGTATGTTACGGTCTAACACAGTGCAAAACCCTCATACGGAAATGATGAGATGAAAATAAACCACTGGTTTTCCACTCCCCCGCTGGTTTGTAACTTAACCTTCAGCTAAATGGTATTTCATTCTTTGGGCTAAGTTGGTCTATCCCCCAATGATACATAATATAACCTTATTAAGCTTTTATGCTGTGCTTCCAGAACCTTAACTTAACGGCTGATAACTGTTGTACCAATGCATTTTTTAAGCAGGCCGAAATAATTTCCCATACATTCCAGGCACAACATTCATTCATACCCAGGTTAACTTCCTCTTTAGCTCATCTAATAAACCATAATTTAAAAAAATAAACATTTAGCCAAAAAAAAAAAAAGACAAATATAATTTTGGCACTATTCTACAAGGATCTCCTCAGTCTTTATGGCTGTTAGTACTGTGCCAGCAGAGGACAAATCAGAACCTTCATCTTTGGGAAACTCCTCCTGCTGGGTCAGCCCCGCTGCCACCTGCCCCTGCAGCCCCACTAATGCACCTTGGCTGAAGCAGAGGTGTTTAATCACCTCGTTAGGACTAGAGAAAGTGGTCTCACAAATGTTACACTTGTAGGGCCTTGCAGAACCCAGGAACAGGGAATCCATCTGGTTGCTGTCATCTCCTGCAGCGCACAGCTCCATGCTCTGCCGGTCCACCATGGTGTAGGCATCAGCTCCCTGGTTCAGGCACACATGGCGTGCTGCCTGGTTGGCACGGCAGAAGCTCTTGCCACAAGCACTGCATTTGAAAGGCTTGCCAGTGTGGATGTACATGTGTTCACGCCAGTGGCTCTTCTGGATAAACTTACGTCCACAGGTGGAGCACTCGTACTTCCGCCGCTTCACCTCCCGGTCCAAATCTGCACTCTCAAGGTTGTCGATGTCAGCGATGTCTGATGGGGGAGGGGTGTCTGCCTGAGACTGAGACCCACTCATCCCCCAGTTGGAAGTGGTCACCTCTGCTCGGGGTGAGACTGGCGTTTGTTCACTGTCACTGATGACCTCCACTAGCATGGCGGACCCACTCCTGATCCCCTTCATCATATCATCTACTTCTGGTGCAGTGTGCTCCCCCTGCATAACAGGGGAGAGTGCATTGTTGGTCTCAGATAGGGTATGCTGCAGGGCCCGGGTGTGCTGGAGGAGGTGCTCTCTCAGCACGCTCCTCTGGTTGAAGCGGCTCCTACACAGATGACAGGAGTAATGCTTTCTGAAAGAGGCATTCCTCTTCATGATACTGGGCTTGACGTGGAGAATCGCATTGGCTGGGGGACTCTCCCCAGTCAGCAAGTCTGTTCTCAGCTCCTCGGTCATCGGATGATGATGACCTGATGAAGCCTCCACCTCTCGGGGTGAAGAAGCATGCTTGGACGCAGATGAGTTGGTGTAGGCTGGTGTGACTGCTGGCGTTGGCCTATACTTCCCCTCTGAGCCGAGCTGGTCCAGGTCAAAGGGCGAAGACAGCTGGCGACGCCCAGGCACTCTAGGTGACAGCGCTACCTGCTGGTCAGAGATCTGGATGCCGTACAGTGATGTGGAGAGGTTCAGGCTGTGCTCGGGGTGGGAATAGACTGACTGGCTGGCCTCCTGTATGAGAGGGTAGGCATGCAGGAATTTGACCCCTTGCTCCAAGCGTGCTGGGTCTATCAACTGAGGTGCAAGTTTGCCTGTGTACATCAGGTTCAGGAGGTAGCTGAAGATATCTGGCTGTATGTCGGCAGCCTTCAGTCGAACACAGTCACTGTAAAACAAACAATGTGTCCATTTATGGTGTATTGATTAAGACATTTTTCTGTTCCTTGGTCTTGATCTATAAATCTCCATATCGGTCAGTCTATGTTGCTTTTATGCCCATATCATGGAGGTCTCTGATGAGATCAAAATTATGTCATAATACTGTCCATAGACAGTACTATGATAATTGTGCCATTGTTCATAATGATAGCCCTGATAGTCCTGTTTCATACAGGACTATCAGGGCTGCTGTTAACTATCATAGTTAACAGCTGCTTATAACTTCTAATTATCAAATTCATGCATTATTCAAATGCCATTTGGATTCAGGGATGGGTGCACAGTGCACACTGGCCTCACTTGCCATAATAGGGCTAACGTATCAGTTTGTGGATCGTGTAATATGTATGTATACTATGTATATACGCCCATTCTCATGTATATGTCGATGAAGATTGTGGTTGATCAAAATGTTGACCGAATAAAACAGCAGTTGTTTTTCTGTATTTCCAGTGTGCAAACTCTATTGACCAGATATACTGTATATGATTATAACACCACCATTATCAATAGTGTTATCATCATATATGCCCATCTTACATATGTTCTATACCTTACCTGTCCTGGTGGATGAAGAGCATTCTGAAGTAGTTGGAGAAGGCAGCTAGGACTGCTTTATGGGCCTTGAAGAAGACATCTCCTATGGCCACAGTGCAGTCGCACAGGAAGCCAAACTCCCTCTGAGCGTTAAGCTGCTGCAGAAGGATAAGACCATGGTTGGCCAACTCCATTCTTCAACCTGCACAAAGGCATACACACCCATAGAAGTTACACAACACACAAACACACACACGTGCACAAGTGTGCGCGCACACACAACAGTCAGTTTCCTGTCTGGAAGGAGACCAGAGCTTATTGTGACCACAGAGAGGCAGGCAGACGGGGGTGATCTAACGACTTTGTGAAGCACAGCCTAATGGCCCCTACAGACTGTAGGAGTTTTAAATTTGTGTGGGAGTCGTTCAGATCGTTAAGTATTTCACATTCACACTACTGGAGTATTTTTTTTAATCGACTGTCATTATATCTTTGTGGCTTTCACACTAAACGACTGATCCCCGACTAGGGATCACACAATGCAAGAGGACCAAGATGCGATCCAGACCCGATACATATAGACTACATTCTACATTTTTATTCCAATTCAGTTTGACGTCTTAGGTGCAGGATCACGCGATACATGATTTCGATGCAGATTTATCAACATTATTCAAGTGGGATGCGTTGGTTTGGACTATTTAACAGCAATATTAGGCTAATATAGCTACCAATATGTATGACCTGGATTTACCCCCAGCTGTCCTTTACTCTCATTGGCTGTAATACAGACCTTCTCGGGGTGTGGTCGCAACCCCATTCATACTCCAGTCGCAAGATAGAGGGAAATATCAAATCTCCTAGATATTCAGAAACGCTCGGGAAGGCATGGATGACCGCTTTTATCACTGATGGATCTTCTCGCAGAGCCTTTCACACGCATCGAGAAAAACCTCTGCGATCAATGCCCGATCTTGCGTCGGATCGGGGGTTTCGTGGGGAGTGCCTAAAAACTCGATGACAGCATAATCGGCGCAAATATTGTGTGCAGTGTGTAGGGGCCATAACACAACAGCAAGGAGTAAATTTGTGTCAAATGGAGACAATTTGTGTTGTAAAAATGTTACAAAGGCACTTAACACTTAGCTGACTTAGCCGATTTGAGTGGTTTGAGTGAAAGCGAGGACTAAAAGTTGCTCATCTAAAATTAATTCGGGAAGAGAGGAACATGGTTAATATTGTTGCTTTAAGTAGCCTTCAGGACTTAGAAAATAATCAATGACAACCAGAAGAGCCATGAGGTTTCCTGTAACCGTTTCCTTTAGCCTATTAAGCAGTTGGTTAGTTAGTGCATGGGAAGAAACTGGCATTCTTATTGACCTCTCATGACAACTTCCGTTACGGTTAGAGCCTAATGGAAGTTGTCATGAGGTCAATAAGAATGCCCATGATTGGCCTAACGGTTAGGCCAATCTCATACGCGTCTTATACGAGTCTGTGGTGGGAAATATTGCTCTGTGTTGGCATTGCCTTGGGAAGTTGGGTAATAATTTACTATTCTGTCCATGTTGGGTTGCAACTCGAATGGGTCGGCTCTAGCGAACTTCGCAACGTTTGACACGCAGCGGTGGCGCGTCTTGTGGTTCAAGTTCGCTAGAGACGTGGCACCCCTCCGTCGTGGTCGCACACAAAACCTAGTCTGCAGTTGTTGCAAAAATAGTGGCGGTAGCAGGATTCGAACCAGGGAGGTGTGGATTCAGAGTCGAACGATTAGACTAGCAGAATTGGTTTCGGAGGCTATATTAGTGGGCAAAGCCCCTCCCTACTACTAGTAGGAGGGAAGACAATCAGAGGGAGGCTGGGGCGGGTCTTTGCGCAACCTACTTCCGTTGTGAATTAGCCATCTCACACAACTTTACTCATCTGTGAAGAGAAAAGCCTGGTCACAACCTAAGGCAGAGACGCTATCGGCAGAAATGTTGGGCGTTTTAACAGTGGGCGACAGACAGACAAATTCTCCGAAAGTGCATTACTTTTCTATGGGAGCCGGCGACTACCGCGATAGCAGATGAATGGCCAATAGTCGAATAGTGGGCGGAGGAACATCACCCGAAAAGATAAAAATAATTAATCTTTTCAGCCGATGATCGCCCGCTGTTAAAATGCACTGTTGTATGTATGTATGTATGTATGTATGTGTGTGTGTGTGTGTATGTGTATGTGTATGTGTATGTGTATGTGTATGTGTATGTGTATGTGTGTATGTATGTATGTATGTATGTATGTTACTTTCCACTTTGTTGTAACTGGTGTGAATTGACACTAATGGAAACTGGTCTTAACTCAAAGAGTATTTTGGTGCTGGCTGAAGTGTATGATGACTGCTGTTGACCCAAAGGTCTGCACAGGACTGACTGTGAGGGCTCCAGGCCATCACATGACCAGGGCTACGGGTGTCGACACACATTCCTAAGGCAGTACTGGTTCCACCCCCTCCACCAGGGACTGGAAAGAGCCTGTGGGGCGGGCTGGGTGAATCTCCTTTCTCAGACAGAAGAACACTTTCTTCCCCCTCTAAACATAGCCCATAGTCAGCAAAGACAATGGAACAAACATAGTTTTATTATCGTAAGTTTACACAAGATTATCTGATCTGAACAGTATCTGCACGGGCCTATGACACGCGCACGCACACACACACACACACACACACACACACACACAGTCTGTCACCCATTGAGCTTGAAGGCAGCAGTTTCAAGTGCCTGCACAATAGTCAGAACTAAGAATTTGAACAAATCCTCTTCAGTGCTGATGATTGAACAAGTTAGCTTTAAATTATTGATCATTTCAATTAAGACAATCCTGCTCAGAAGCCTACGTCTACTCTAAAGTAGTGTAGGGCCTATAACCACATGCTTGGTAGTGACAACATAATTCAACTAGTAGAAACAAATAATTCGCAATTGACTGCATGCATTGTGATTATTAATAGAAACACAACTGCAATGTCTCCGTTCTCAAGAAACCATCCAATGAGATATTAGGAGGAATGAATCTCTGATCCACAACAAGTGTGTGCATGGTGATTCAATTCAAAATCAAACTATCAATAAGTACACGGACCCTAGTGGACTAATTGGACTACCGGGACATCCTTATGAGGCAACAAACGATGATTGATCAAAGATAACAACAACTTTTACTGCATTGGCTATTGTAAATCAGTAGTTACTTAGTTGCCATGTGTTCATCATAGTAACATGTTTGTAACATTAAAGCGCCGCCCCTAATACAGACACGTGGAACAGTCAGTACCCCACACACTCAGACACTCGAGTCGAGACACTTCCGTAGTGCGTTTTTCTTCTGAAAATGTCCCAAACGATCGTAGTTAAATACCCATGCAGTCAGACGACATGCGTATTTTTCGGCATTAAAGCAAGAGAGGTTGGACAAGATAAGCAAAACAAATCTACACGTTATTCAACACCGCTCCCGAGATAGAAAAACAAGCGCGCCACGGGACCTCTGCATCGCTTCGAAACGGACACACACGCGCGCGACACACACACACACAGACACACGTACGCACGCACAAGGGGGATGGGGTGGTCACGAATACGTTTCTTCTTTTAACTTCAGCGTGACAATTACAGGCTGCGAAGTAACCCCCATTTGTAAATAACGTTGCACTACGAGCGGTAAAACCAACGTTTAGTGAGTATAAAAACAGACGTACCGTGTTGGTTCCACCGCGGTCTTATTTCGTGGAGTTTGACGTGTTGTTGTTTGTTACCGGGGGACTTGTCCGTTGGGCTCGCGCGCAGAGGCAGCTGCTGCTCTCTCTTTCTGTGTTCCTTGCAAACGCAGCATTGGCGGCGGCGATGGTCGCCGTCGGTGTTTTCCGGTCGGGTTACGTTACAATCACATGACTTGACTGTGTAAAAAAGCACCAAAAAACAGCAGTTGTAAAAAATTCGTTGGGAGAGCGTCTGGTAATCCCCCCCCGAGCGTAACCGCCGCGCGAATGTCAACTATGAAATCTAGTTGACAAGCAACGGGTCACATACGTTCAGTGTGAACGAACGGGCTCTCCCCACAGTAGAAGAATAATTCATTCCGTGTCCCCCGGTAATGGCACGTTAAGCGTAAACCGATTTAAAGGAAGGGGGTCGTTCTCCCTGCCCCCCACCACCCATCTACCCATGCATGCACATTGACAAATAACGTTGCCTTTCCCCCACAGTCGCTGTATTTGCATTTTCGGTTGATGCATCTCTCCAGTGTTTCTCAACTGGTGAACCGAGACCCAATAGTAAGACAGTTATATTGCCGACATGAGCAAACATGCGCCCCTCATGTGGACACATAGCCGCAATTTGCAACTCTATATTTGTTTTATATCTCTGACCCCTGTATTTGAGGTCAGAGATATAAAACAAATATAGAGTTGCAAATTGCGGATAGTGGACACATATTTCCATGTGGAAATTGATGAATGAAATGCTATTTTGGAACCCAGATTATGTGTCTTTATACTTGTATCATGGGCTTTTCCCCCCCAAATTAGCCTCTGAACAACACAAGTATAATGACCATTTAATAATACATCTCTTTAAGTGTGATTTAGGAGACAAATATCCATACGTGGTG
>OOFJ01109847.1:0-11210 GCA_900323375.1 Benthosema glaciale
TGGACGCGTCCCGGCAGTTTGGGAGGAACGCCTACGTGTGACGACGAGGCGAGCCATAACATCGTCGTCTTGTCGTGAGAATAACGTGTGGTGGCGGACTGGTGGTCGTCGTCGTTACAACTCATTCACCCGTATAGAACTGATGGAGAAAAACATCCTACCTTGTGGTGTGGGCGGCGGTGGGGTGGGTGGCCCCGAGTCACTGCATCGCGTAACCCCCGGTTCGATTCCGGGCTGGAGAAGAACTGTTGTTGCACGTCGTTCGTTCCTTCCTCTCCTCCGCTCTTGCACAAACGTACCATCTCTCTCTACACCTCCCTGTCTAAACAAGCACAGAAAAGAAGTACATACTGTACTTTGTACTATCATGTATGCTCTTGAACAACCACACACAGACTGGAGAGTGGATGCATTTACCGGTACAGGCTATACATTTCACGTCAGGCCTATAAGTAGCTACAGTCCTTTGTCAGATTTACCTACATGGGACTTTTGGAAATCGATACTGTCGACCCTTTAAACACACCCTGTGTGATGTAAATGTACAGTACAGTATATGACAAAGAAAAGAAAGGTACAAGCCGGCACAGGGTGTACGTTCAGTCTTTTAGATCTGTCAGTGGCCAATAAACTGGCCAAATAAAACAAAATGACATCAGATAAGGTTGTTTTCAGCACTCGCGGCACAGGAAATTGAACTGGGCACAGAGTGTTCATCAAACTGGCCAGGTCACCTTGAGCAGACTGGTGGTCATTCACTGGACTCCGTACAGGATCAGGATCGGATATGTCGAGATCACTGTGACTTGGAAAAAACGAGGACCAAATACACTGCAAAATACTGCGTGTCCATTTTATGGTATAACACATTCTATGAAGCCCATGTCTATAATGCATGTCGATAAACATACATTACGATGCATTACAATATGCATTACAATGATTATTATAACGCATTATAAGTGGTCACTGCAGGGTTCTTTAAGTATAGTGAAAAAAGAACGTGAACAAACTATAAGAACAAACTGCAACAACAACGCACAAAGCGTTTTACTTTAGGCTGTGGCCACTTGACTTGGCACGGCTAACAGCAACATTATAATGCATTATAACTGGGAGTATGATGCATTATCAAATTATCATAAATTATGATAATTACAACTATTGTATGAGAATTACTCTGATACAATAAATATGTGTCCAGTTTATTGACCTTAGATACAGTTTATTAAATTATGTTTTATAATGCGTTATGGTTATCGTTAAAAATCATTGTGAATATTTATGAGTGCTTATAGCTCTAATTATACTGTGTTATAAGCAGAGTAGGCAGCAGATGGACACATTATAAGAGTATATGTATAATGCATTATATACATGGGCTTCATACAGTGTTACCATATTGTCTTTTTATTTAGAAACTCCACTGTAGTGGCGATCTCTGACGCGTGGCTATGCTATACTGAAAAAACATTCCAAGAAATGATGACATGGAGTGACACTTTTGTCCAAGCATAGTCCCATTATTTCTATATCAATCTATTGCCGTTGTGCTCATCATTCATTATACCATGAGAAGAAAGCATCAACTCAAGGGTTATTTGTATGATAGCATTTCTTCATGTACTTTCAAATGTGTGTGGGATGTCGGATGCTTTGTGTATAGGACGCTACGAACACACATTGTTGGTTTAACTACAGTATGTGTGTCACAAACACATTCATGATTTAGACAATTATGTAGTCTAGTATCATTAAACCGTTACTACTTAGTTAACAAAGTTCTTTCCAGAATGTAGAGAGCAGCTGTGACGTCAGTTCAATAAATATATATATTTTTCTGTACAATAGTGCGCTTCGTTGACTGGTGTGTGCAGAGAATTTCCCATTGTTATTATTAAGAGTAATCAGATATGATTATGTTGTGTTGACAAGCGCTGGTTTAAAAGTTGTTTGTTGACAGCTGATGCCAACATTCCTCAAAGCCACAGAAGTGGTGTTTAACAATGATATGATAAAAATATTAGGACATTTTGAATTCCAAACTTTTACCTGTGTTTCTACATTGCAGTATTGATACTTTTACTTAAAAGTATAGAACAATAAAAATGAATGGAGTACTCCCCAGAGCCCGGGCCAGGGGTTAGTAAAGGGCATACACACCAGGACCCCAGAGACATAGAGCTATATCCACTCCGCTAGACAACAGGGACCACCTATATGGACTCTGCTAGACAGAGGGACCACCTACCTATCAGCACCTCCTGATCAAGAGAGGAAGCCTCACCTATGTTATGCAAAACCTTGGCCCAGGGGACGGATACTCAAACCGGCGCGGCTGGCAGGAGGAAGTTGCCCCCCGCGCCTTTCCGGCACTTTGTGTCCGCAAACCCAGTGTCGGGTGTCCAGGAGAATACCAGAACAGTCTCCCCTTTACGAAGAGCCCCGGGTGTGTACAGCCGGCGGAACTGCGCGGCCGGCGGGTATTCCTAAAGTAATCTAGGTAAATTATGCTTAAACAGTTAAACCTAGCCTTATTCCTAACCTTAACCTCAGTAAACCACCCTATACCTAAACCTACCTTAACCCCAGTAAAACTATGCCTAACCCTAAACTTATTTCTAACCATATTCTCAGTACAACAAAATAAAGAATATAAGAACCGTCGCGGACTGAGCGGTCGGCGTGAGGTCGGCGGAAAAATCAAGGGGCGAGATGGGAAAAGGGCGACCGCTCCTGTTACCGTCCAGGAGGGCCGTCCACAATAGTGAGAGCTCTGAGATAATAATGGTTGTATTCAGTGTTGATTTTGACAGCCTAGTGTAGTGAAATCGCAAATCGATAATTTACTCCAACCGATCTCTCATTTCTGGCTATGCGGGAACTGAAGCACTAGTTATAATACGACCTAAAGTGTCATGTGAGCATATTACAGCTTACCAAACAGTCACAGGGGTGCCCAAAAGTAGATCACAAAGGCTGCATGTGCAGGTAGATAACAGGACATGCCCCTAAAGACATCTAAATCCATCACTTGAATTAAGGTGACTTGATTGATTGACATCAAAAAGGGCCTGTCAGCTCAAACCCACAATGAAATACTTTGTTTTCAAGAACCTACCAATTCCATTTCTCCCCCCCATTTCCCATTCCAAGTGTGTCTTATGTAACTTTAAACTATTTCCAAATTATTTTGGTAAATAAATCTTGAACTGGTCATTTTGAAAGTAGCTCTCAAGTCAAAAAAGTGTGGGCGCCCCTGGCCTACAGTATACAGTCTATGGCATAGAGTCTATTCTAGACTGTACTGTATACGGTCCAAGCTGACTGCACTGCAGCCTTTCAGCATCAATTTACAGTTCTACTATGAAACCACCGGAGGGCAGTATTTGTCCATGCATAATGGTGTTAGACTCAGGGTAGCAACAATCCCTTCCATTTCCAGAGTAGCTGAGCAAAATAAATAATTCATTGTCTATGAATTGTTTGCATAGGGCCTAAATGGAAACAAGACCGCAAGGACCCTCTTTTTTGTGCTATCCCTTTTTGGAATTAGTGTTTGACTGTATTCTGTTGATGTTTTTACATTTAGGCTATGCATAATAAATGATTCAATAAAAAATAGAAATAAATAAAATGCTCCATCCTTAAACATATAAGGACTGGAACGCATGTGTGTCGCTTTAGCGTTTAACCACATTTAACCATTCTTTTATACTTCAGCTGCTGAAAAATAGCAGCTCTACAAGCTCATAGTGCGGCATCGGGTGCCACGCTATGAGCTTGTAGATCTTCTATTTTTGAAAAACTGTGAAGACGTATGCAAAATGTGGTACAATATTCTTTCACAGCTTTTTAACTGGCATCTTTGCTTCTGAGGGGTCCCTGTCTTCATGGATGGGACAAAATATTTTCAGACAGTATATTCAATATACATTTGTGGTGTCCTTGAGGTGTGAGAACCATTGACATAGAAACATGCTGTAGGTTTTTCAGAGAACCGTCGTGATTTTTTAGGAGACATTTTGTAGAATTTGGTTCCACGTCTAAATGGGTTAATAATTAAGTGGAGCCCAGGTAGTCTGGGTCGCACATAACCTTGCCTTTGTTCTCGTTTTCATATATTCTTTTGCCAGATTGACCTGGCCAGAGTAAAGTCAAACACAGCATTCCTTAATTTCCAACCAGGGACGTGCACATGTTAAGAGGGGCAGGGGCAATCCCGTAAGACAGCACTTTTTGGACAAGAATTGCAAAAAAATAGCCGATCTACAAGCTCACAACGCGTCACGCTGCAACGCGTTGAGAGCTTGTAGAACGGCTATTTTTGGGGCGCAACCCCACCACTTTTTATCTACTTTCTAAACAAATTTGTTCAACACAAAATACTGTGTTCAAGTTCAGGAGACCTCGGCAAAAAAAAAGCAATTCTCCTGAATGACGGCATGGAAAGTAGTGGCATTTAGCATTTCTTTGACCATAATAAATGCTGCATTTGTGGTCTGGAAAGGGCAGTTGTTTTACAGACGGGTAAAAGGGCAGGGGCTGAGGCCCCCTTTGATGTGTATGTGTGCACATCCCTGTTTCCAACGCTCTCCCTACCTTACCAATAACTTCCAATAACTAAGCCAAAAAAAGTCCTTTCAGACAAAGAGGGCTCCCTTTCATCCTCACTGGCCCAGAGAACCTTCATCACTCCTCTCTCTCCCTCATAGCCTTAATAAGTTCAGAGTCACGGAATTAGGTCTAATTATAAACCACACAAAGACGTTATGTTGTAATTATGAGACCTATGCGGCAGAGTGGAGGGACTTAGCGAAGGAGCTAATAACCGGGATAAGGCCCCGGGGCAAAGTCCACGGACGACGCATCAAAAAGAGCTTATAGGCCACCAACGTTATTACATGGCTTTATGGAAGGTTGTGAAGGTCATTAATGCATTTTTTTGAAGCACTCCCAAATTGACACTAATTAGCCTGCGGACCCCCATTTGAAAATAATATTCCAGGAATATGCCAGGGAAGAGATTCTTTTTTCTTTTCTTTTTTTTTTTCTTTTTTCTTTTTTACAGCTCTAGCAGTGATTTTCAACCTGTTTAATTTCAAGTAGGCTACACTCAGTTTGACATGCATTAGTATTAGTCTATGTGGAACCCCATTTAATGGCATTTTCTATCTCTGGGACCCCCAATTTATAATGTAAAATCAATGTTAATTTAACTCAGAGTGTACACATGGTACCACATTGGACCTGTTTGTTTCCATTTGTACACTCTGAGTTACAGGCCCGTAATGGTCCATTTGTTTCCAGACAATCATTTAGCTGGGGTCCCCAGACCCCACTTTGGGAACAACACAGTAGTAGTTGAGGTGCAATCTGCTGGACTCGTATAGCCAAATAATATATTCCTCTCAGCTCTACTCTAAGGAATCCTGTGTTCATTTAAATTAACTCTCAGCATTAGCTTATACTGCCCGCAGTATGGGAATACACAAACAACATCAAACTGATTTCAGGGAGATAAATTGCAGTGGAACATGCACGCACGCATTGCACGCACGCATTGCACACTCATCCATTTCCATTACTTTCCCTACCTCACCAAAAACTTTAAAGGTCTTTCAAAGCCCTTTCATCCTCACGTCACTAGAGTTCTCATATGTCTCATTTACTATTTATCCATTATGAAAATGGTGCTTTCACTTTTACTGTGTAGATTTCTCAAATTCGACTGAAATCTATGCTAATGAGTCGGGCCGGGCCTCGGTCCTGATCGGTTCTCTCTCACACACACACACCACACACCGCGCACACACACACAGTACACACAATATATATTTGCATATATACGTGAAATGTGTCCTCTGCATTTACTCATCCTCTAATCTCTCGGAGCAGTGAGCAGCCATGGTGCGGCGCTCGGGGAGCAATTATGTATCCGACATGAGGGGGACGGGTGCAGGTATAAAAACACCCCTCGATCGAGCCTAGTTGCATATGTGTTTTACTATATTTTTTATTCATTATCTATTTTGTACCCACCTCCACTTGCGGGTGCCCACAGGAGGCGTTTACAGCAGTTGAGTCTAGGCTGGCTCGCCAAATGAGTTTTGGAGATTAGCATCACTGACTGTGCTGAGCTGGCAGAATGTCATCACACTGGTGTTAGTGTAGGAGGAGGACACACTCCCTTCCGCCAAACCTAAGACCAGTCATAAATCACAACATTACGAGGTAAGCATTACAAAATGGAATTATTTAACCCTCCAAAGCAGGGTTGGACTGGCCACAGGTCATACCAGGACTTTTCCCGGTGGGACACGACCGTATGGGCCGCTAGGGGGCAGGCCTGTGTCAGGCCTGTATTGTACCTGTATCAGTGGGTGACAAATAAACCCTCTTCTATCTTGGATCCTTTTGCCAGCATCATTCTTGTGAGAGCAACAAAGAGTTGTGTAGTTGTCTGTTGGTTTTTATCATTAATGTTGTTCTGTAAAAGTGGTGGTATTAGGGCTTGTTTGTTGGTGTGTGCCCTGACGGAGCAGGCGGTAGAGTTTCTGATATCTGCACGCTGGTTGTGGTGGGCCAGTCTGGGCCAAATTCACGCGAAAATTCACAAAAAACCTTGAGTTTGCACAAACGCAAAACGCAAGCGCATACACCAGACGGAAAACCCATTGGACTTGTAAGAAAATTAAAAGAAAGCTACCTGTCTGACATACTGGAAAGTGACTACCCAAAACCAGAGCAAAATGGAAAGCTATCTGTCACTAAAAAGAGAATATAGCGTACATTGGCTGAATACCTGAGCACGGTAAATTACCCAAAACAAAAGCGTTGACTAGTCAGGTACAGACTCAGTGAACACAGCCTAGCAATAGAGAAAGGCCGCATACAGACAGACCTCGCTCCCAAGGGAAGACAAACCATGCACCCACACTGCACACAAAATGTGGTGGAAACAGAGCTTTACGCTTTCTAACCACCTGCCCACTATACCAAGACAGACACATATACTTCCCACAGATTACACACACACCCAAATTGAGTTTGAAACTATATGGCCAACAACAAAAAACTCCCATACCTATTGGGAGAAATACAACAATGTGCAAACACTCACAGCAGCAAGATTTGTGAACTTTAACCAAAGAAATTTAGCCAATGGAATACAACCACCATAAGGACTACTATCTGTACAGAGTAGACCGCTAGAACTACTGCACTTGTAAACAGAGCTGCTACCTTTAGACACATTTAGTTTAAGATTAAAGTTTTTATTTATTTTTCTGTATAGAATCTAAATTAAATAGTCTTTTGCAGTCCCAAAGTGACTGCAAAAAAACCAACAATAAAAAAACAAAAAAAGAAACACGTTACAACTAGTACCCTGAGCTTTTGATGAAAGAAAATCAGCCACTGGCTGAAATTCTCTCAAATATTGTCATTATGTTTTACGTTGTATATAATATATTGCAATGTTTAAAGTTTAAACTACAGTACACAGAAGTTTTTGGTATCGAGTCAGACAAATTGTCATGCTTGCATGTTTTGGTTTGAAATTGTGATTTTGTTCAGTGAGAGCTGGTATACCAATGGCATGCGCAAAGCTTCAGTGAGGGACCCGCAAGAAAATGCTGACCCTCCCCCCACTATATAATTTGATCTTGCTTTATAGGCAATCTCTTCAAACTAGTTCTGCACCCACTCAGTGTGAAAATGTAATACACGAGCATGCATGATACTCAATGGTTATGTCACTTTTCGGTAACTGGAGCTCACTTGCTTAGTTAAGCACTTTCAGACGAGACTCACAACTTCCACATCTCTCGGCCACATCTCCTGGGAACCTGGAGTGTGCTCGTCTCTCACCTGCGCGCCGTAGGGGCCTGCGTGCAAAACAAAGCACCGGGAGCCTGTCTGTCCCCATAGAGTCTGTCCCTGCAGCTGTTAGCCGTAGCCTCTGTCTAGTCTGTTCTGTCTTATTCCTCTTCTACCACACAGCGACATCATGGCACGAGCCACCTTCATTCCTGGATGACGGAGAACAATATTCAAAATTCATTCCGAAGAACACACACAAACTATTGGTGAGTGAATTAACTTCCAAAAATAAATAACCTATAGAAGTATTAGTGCTGCAAACTATTGAATCTTATCTTAGGCAATTGAGCTAAAAGATGGAAAGTTGCTAACCAAATGGACCCTTATAGATGTGTAAAATGAAACCAAATGAATGGATCCATTTGGTTTTATTTTATGTTCTCAAGAGTTAAATTGTTGTTTAAAAAATCTGCAAGAAGAATGTAGAAGAATTGTTATTTTGATCAACGCTTGCCCGTTATCTCTCCTAATTGTACCAACATCAATACAGCATAGGATTGTTGACAAAATCTTATGCAACAACAAAATATTCTTTAGTTTTGGGTCTGAGAGGCTAAAATGTCATCAAATGGTGGTCTGTGGATCAAGCGGCCAATAAATAATGGACCTTTGATGTGAAAAGGGTTGAAAAACCACAGGATTAAACTAATCAGCAGCATACGAATCCTTATTCCTATATCCACAGTGAGGAGCAGCCAGCTAGCCAGTGATGAAGATCCGTGTGGTTCAGATCTGGGGCTTCCTGATGACGGTGCTGGGCTGGATCTTTGTGGCGTGCACCATGGCCATGGAGGGCTGGAAGATCACCTCCATCGGGGGCATGGGCGGCTCCTCCATCATCAAGGTTAGTTGAGAAGCTTAGCTTACATATTATGATTCACGATAAGTACTTTGTATGTTGTATTGCCATGCTTTTGTTCTTGCTTATTGTAAATCGCTCTGGATTAAGAGTGTCTGCTAAATACCTCAATTGTAAATTGGAATTGTAACTGAGAAGCATATAGGGCTATTTCGCGCTAGTTTGTCCAAAAGCGCCAACTTTTGCACAGAAGCATAACCCAGGGCATGCTCTAAAGATTTAGCTAGGGCGCCCGAGCCGGTGACCTGACCTTTCGGGGTCGCCACAGTGGCCAAATCCATATAGCCACCATTAACAACCTATATAAGGCAAGATTTTCTACATTTCATTGTGCATTAAGTAGCATGTGACGCGTCAAACTTTAATGAATCCGAATACATTCCAAGCATTCGTTTTGGACCAAAAACACTCCTAAATTCGGCCATAACCACTTGCCCAAATGGGTCTATGGCCGTTTTAGACAAATAAGATGCAAAATCACCCTTCTATCTCCCTATGCTCCTCTACTAGGTGGCCTGGTACTGGTCCAGCCTGTGGAGGGCCTGCTTCACAGACTCCACTGCTGTCACCAACTGCTACGACTTCCCCGTGCTCTGGTCTGTAGAAGGTACGTAGGCTGCTGAATAGTCTCACATTGCCAGACTGTTGCCTCTCACAGATACTCCGCTTGCCCTTATCTCCCACTTGTAAATTACTCTGAATACGAGTATCTGCTAAATGGCTAAATTGTGAATTGTTATGTTATGTGTTTTTACCTTAATTAGCAAATGTGCTTTATCATTGTGACAACCAGGCCATATCCAGATAGTGCGTGGTCTGCTGATGTCGGCGCTGTCGTTGGGGATGCTGGGCTTCGTTCTGAGCCTGCTGGGTATGGAGTGCACGTTTCTCGGAGGGAAAGACCGGCCCAAGTACAAGAAGATCTACAGCGGGGGATGGTGCCACATAATCAGTGGTAAGTGGTGCCTGCTTTAGTTTCACATTGGCTCAGTCAGCAGGTATAAGTTGCAGATGATAACATGTTTGAGAACCAACTATTGTGATTGTAAAATAAAAGTTTAAATCATTTTGGCAGATTAATTTTTGTTTGTACCGCCATTATGCGTAGATGAGGGGATTAAAGTACTTACACTAAATATATTCTTGGAAGGCAGCTGTCACATTACAAACTTGCAAAATACACGATGTATGCAACAGAGGTTTTTGCCGCATATATAGTGAATGAATGTTGTCCATTGCTCCACTGACTGCAGGTTGTCTGTCCTCATCCGGCTATGCTGTCTACGCACAGTATGTATCAGGAGAGTACTTCAACCCCCATTTTGATGGACTGAAGTAAGTCTCAAATCCAGGCACACATGCTGTGTTCATCATACATATTATGTCATGCATGTTCATTGACCAAGAATATACAGAGAAATGTATACCTACAGAGAAACACTGTATATTTTTGTATTCTAGGTCTTTATTTATCATAATACATCTCTGTACAAAATAAGGTTTGACCTGGGCACCCCTCTGTTCCTGGGCTGGGTGGGCTCTTCCTTTCACATGGCTGGAGGCTTCTTCTACCTGTGGTCTGTGTGCAAGCCTCTTTGTGGAGGAGAAACGAGGTGAGTAAAGACACTGGCCTCTGTCCCCTTTTCCAACAGGCGTGAACCAGCCCGGTTCTTAAGCCCTAACCACACCAAAGGGCCGAGAAGGTTTTAGCGTTGTTTTAACACATCGTCCCTAGTGATTCATTCAACGCATGGAATTCAATGGACCAAACCACACCAAAGGGTCAAGACGGTTTTACCGTTAACTCCTTGCAACCGTTTGGACCCAATGAGTTGCGTGGTGACCCTTTGGTGAGGTTAAGGCTTTAGTCCATGAGCCAGAGCTCCAAAAATGGAACGTTAATCCAATCCAACCTATCCGCGAGATATGATATCTGATTATATTAATCAACATCAAACTCACCAACATTGCAGCTATAAGGAAAATTTGAATTTTCCTCTTTCTATCTGCAAAGTGTTTGTTTCATAAAAATCCACCAAAGACATGTTATGAGCTACTTCCTGTCAAGAACTACCTCGCAGGTGATTTATTTTCTATGTGTCAGAGTTTGGAAGCGCTCATTATCTGTAAAGCAACCTCCTGCTGCCTCCTGCATTATGTGCAAATTCAAAACAGGGTACACAGGGCTGTTAAGTGATATCCAACAAGCACTCCCAAACTATGAGAGAAAATAAATCACTTGCACAGTATTTCTTGACAGGAAGGAACATTTCTAAGGTGGATTTTTATGAAACAAAAACTTGAAATAATTCAAGCTTTCCGTACAGCTGCAAGGTTGGTGAGTTTGACATTGATTGTTTAGATAGGACTTTTCTGTTTGGATGAATGGGCTGTGTATGGGAAGTTGCACTTAGGGGGTACCTTCCTGGCAAGATGGCCACAGTCTGAATAAGGTCAATTGCTTCCT
>OOFJ01109850.1:5837-16685 GCA_900323375.1 Benthosema glaciale
GCTTGTAGGTCTGCTATTTTTAAGTGGGGCAAAGCCACAATTCATTAGACGGTCCGTGGCAACCTGCAACCTGCCACCTGCCTGCTATGAGCCTGACCTATGGCCTAGATTAACCACGTGACCACTCCACTCTCTGAACCAGTTAAGTTTCACTTTCACTTAGGCCTTAGCCCAATTCATCCACCAGATGGGAGCGACAACTCTTTGTTGCATAAAATAACTTGTAGGGTCTTGTGGGTCTGGAAGTTCCGGGGACCCCCCAGGGACCCCCACACAGAGTTGCCCCACTTACTTCACACAGGTGTGATTTTTATTAATCCTGCAGAGGAAATCCAGCTTCAGCTTCACCCAGCAGAGGGCTGCTCAGGTGGTCATGAGTGTTCATCATCAGCTCAGCAGGTAGTCGGGCAGCCGACAGGCTTCTTTTGTTTAAAGTAGGAAATTTGGTATATAGTATTTTTTTATTGGCCTAAAATAATGTCTATATACATACCTTCATGAATCCACTTGCTGACCGGCTGTCAGTATTGGGCATTTTCTTTATAGGGGCTTCTTGTGAAACTATACTGCTACTTAAAGCATAAGGAAAGCCAGCATGTGACATGCACAAGGAGTGTTTTTTTTTTTTTTGTGCAAAACTGATGCTTGGAATCGATTCAGAATCATGAAAACCATGAACCATGAAAATCATGACAGCCGGTCAGCAAGTAGATTCATGAATATATGCACTGTATATAGACAATATTTTAGGCCAATAAAAAAGTCTATATACCAAATTATGTCTATGTACCCCAACCAACAAGGAGGGATGAGGAGAGGGATGCAACATACATGTAGGAAACTCATCATGGACGAAGGCAGAAAGATTGAGGGCCAACCTATCATATGGTACATAGACAGTACTGTATATACAAGAGGAATAGTTTGTGTGAATTTATTTCAAGCCAGAAAACTGTCTCAGCTGCTATGAACGGTATTCACATTCTTATACAAACAATGATAACATTATTTTCCCATTAAGTCAACATTTTTAAGAAGCAAACACATTTTCTAAAACACTCCCGGCTCATTTTTTATTAGAATGGCCATTACCATGAGCAGGGTACCAGCTGAAGCCACGCTTATCAAATTTCAATTAAAAAACAAATGGCTGCAGGCTCTGTTGTTAGCTGCGTATCCCACTGTGCTCTTACAGGAACCTTACCGCTCAAAACTTTCCCTTAATCCACTCCCACCTGGATCCAATCTCGGCCGGTTTGTGGGCCTTTATCAAAGCCAGACCCAGTTAGGACCCAGTTTTATCTCCTTGTTCCCCCCTTAGTGTATCTTTGACTCAGATTAAAGAAGCCTTTAGGGGCTTTAGACCCACTCAGGCATGTGTCCAGCAGAAAGAGAGAAGAAAAAGTGGTTTCAACACTTTTACTCGTCGGGTATATCAGTTTACACCAGGGAAAATGGTTTCCTTTTTAGCCTGTAAACGTTTAATTGATTACCAAAAAAAAGCTATTACATTGCAATCTGTCATCGCGTTTATTTAGACAGTAAACATGTTGCGGCCACACCCCCAACCCACAAACACACACAACCAGATAACGAGTTTTAAGATAAGTCCGATAAGGCCACTTTTTTTTTCCTCTACCCCTGTCACTAATGGAATGGGAATGTCAATGATAATTGACACGGGCTGTAGTTGATTATACAGCATGAGGCCTGGGTTTGTAATGATGTGACTGGAGCTGGTTTTGCACACAGTAGCAGTTAGTAGTTTTTTCTTTTTTTTTTAACTGGGAGCAGGTTGTGTCCCCATTATGTCTGGCTGTGGCTGAGCAGAGACCACAGGAGAGGGAAACAGACATGTTAACAAGCAACGCTGGACTGGCACTGCCTGTCACACTCAACAGACTGACAGACGGACGGACGGATGGACGGACGGACGGTCACACAAACACATGGACTCAATGACAGCATGTGGATGTACTGGAGCCTAAACACTTCCCCAAGCCACTCGCACTCTCACACATTAATGACAGCATCTCCACTCCAGTCTGATGGAGTAGATTGCCGGAGTCTTGTGTATGTGGTAGTTGTAGTGTAGGGCTTTCTTTGGTGTCATCAGCTCAACACCTCCACCTACCTGTAAGTCATGTGCATTAACGGCCAGGATGGGCGCCTTACTTCAAATAAGGACAAAAGCCAATGCACTTTCACTACATTTTGCCACAGTTAAAACGCAAAATTAGAAAGACGGGATAAAGATCTCACCTCTTAGCCACGTTCATATTTTTGTAATTTTTAACCTTATAGTTTAAGAATGATTGTTGAAACTTAAGTTTAAGAATGATTTTGAACAACTGCTGGCATCTGCTTATTAATGTGCATTGCATGGTAGACCAATGCCCAGTTCAAACTGATGGGAGGTCTTAATGCAGGCAAAAGGGGTGTACCTAAAAATACTGTGTTTGAACAACGCAGACCAGAATTATTTCCCCCTAATCTAATTCTATTACACACTTGTATTGCATTCCTACATGAAATGATGGGCAAAAATATGTCTCCCTCCATTATCTTGTGACCAGTTGGTTTGGCTGTAAGCTTGTGTTGTTGCCAACGCCAGAGCACAGTGATTCATAGTGGTTATAAGTTCAAGGGAGAGGCGAGGGGGTAAAGCTCTGCATGCTACTGTATGATTCTACATGTACATACAGTAGCATACAAAAATAAGCTACTGTCAACTCCCATTTTCAGCCAGTCAAAGTAAGATGGCTAGTAGATTACTAAATTACAGAGTACGAAACGTTTTTGGTGGTGGTTCTCAAAGGGGGGTTCAGGGACCCCCTGGGGTCCTTGGGGGGAGGTACCAGGGGGTCCCCACTCCCAAGCTAAATTTGTTAATCCAGCATCACAATAATTTTTAACTACTTCAATTATCATTTATACTTTGGCTATTTAAAAATAGCAGATCTATATGCTCAGTAAGCTTGTACCGGTACTGTATATCTGCTATTTTTGAAATGTTTTGAAAAATGTAGAAAACCTTTGAATAATTTTGAATGTTAACACATCTTGATGGGGCATACCACTTTGGGGGTTCTTGGCAAAAAAATAAATAATAAATAAATATATATATCCAGTATATATATAAAACGAGAACCACTGGTTTATGGGCTAAATACACCTCAATGGAACACAGAATGTACGTTGACTGAATGGAACTGTGTGTGTGTCCTGCAGGCTGAAATGCTTGCAGTGGAGAAGCTGACCAGGCTGGTTCCCTGTGAGGACGAGGAGCTGCTGACCACCACCTTACGTCTGCTGCTCAACCTGTCGTTTGACACTGGGCTTCGTGGCCAGATGGTCCAGGCGGGACTCATCCCCAAGCTCTCCTCACTGCTGGGTACTAATCACATCTTCTGTGCATGTTGTGCAATGTCTTGTGTTTTATGTCCCGGGCTTTATTAGGCCACAACAGCTAAAAAGGGGAAACAGGTGAGGGTTTAACTTTATGACTTTTCATTGACACAAATTTGATAAAATTCAAACCAAGGCATAATGCGAGTCAATGCAAACACGAGTGAAACAAGTAAATGGTGTCTGTGTAGGGTAGGCCATGCCCCAGCAGCAATGTGGCCCAGGTGGAATGATGAGCAACAACTGTGGAATTTGGAGGTCAGGTTTAGGGCTTGGAGTTATGCCTGATTTGTAAATTGCTTAGTTGTGCGCGCCTCTAAAAATAGCCGATCTACAAGGTCACACTTTCCATTTCCGGTCCACTACACCTGCTCGCAACTAAGTATAGTCCAAGGCTATTGCCGCCTTAAAATGTTGACGTCTTCAGTAGTAGTAGAAATGTGTGTGTCTAAAATGTAAAATGTGTGTGCACTGTGCAGGTGCAGGGCTTTTTACAAACGTGCCCAGACCACAAGCGGACTGTGGTGACCATTAGAGAAATGACTTCCTGAAAGGAGATCCAGAGCGTGTGATTGGTGGGTTGGCTCATCCAGAGAGGGGTCATGTGGCATTGGTCAACTCAAGACCATCTCTGATGGGCTTTTTGAAGCCTCTCCAGGGGAGGCTCGGGTAACTGCACATAATTAATATAATATATTTGTTAGAATAACATGCCGGAGCCCCTTCACAAATGTTGTTTTTGTAGGAGCGGGCCGGAGAGGTGGAGGGGGTCTTCAGAGATTTAGGGCGTTTTTCTTTTTTTTTCTTCTTTTTTTTGTTTCAGGAAGTGAGGCACACACACACACACAATATAAATTAACGCTGAAATATCACCCCCCCTCATAGCTTTGACATTTTAGAGGGTGCGTGCGTGCGTGCGTGTGTGGTGTGTGGTGTGTGGTGTGTGTGTGTGTGTGTGTGTGTGTGTGATTCTCTCTGCATGTGAACAGATGTGTCATTAATCAATGCTTTGACTGTGGACTATACTCCCTTCCCGACTTGGACCCTCTGCTCCAAGGATTCCCATCTTATCTCCAGAGAGAGGGAGAGAGAGAGATAGAGAGGGAGAGAGAGAGGGAGGGTTTAGGGATCTGATGATCAGCTGGTGGTGTGCGGAGACGGGCTGCCACTCTGGCCACAGCCCACTCCGAGGGTCACGACCCCCACTGATAAGATGAAAGGGGTGAGGGAGCCGCTACTTGTCAACCTCACCTCCCTCATAATCCCACCACCTGAACGGCTTTGACGAGAACCTTTTTCACTTAGCACTGTGAAATTCTCAATGTTAATTTAACCTATGGTGCAAATTTGGAATATATATTCTTTCAGAGTGAACATTTTTAACACAAACATCTTTGCTTCTGGGAGGTCCCTGGCTGGAACAACATATTTTCAGATGGGGGTCGGCGGCCAAATACATATATTTTTGGAGGAGCTTGGCATGATATTTTTTGAGAATGAGTGACCGAAACATGGGTTTTTCAGAAAACTGTCAGGATTTAGAAGACATTTGTAGAATCGTCCTTAGGTCTAAATGGGTTAACCATATTTATATATGTATACTTCGGCGTACGACTATAATAATCTACAAGCTCGACGCGGTTTGAGCTTGTAGATCTGCCATTTTCGCTACAGAGTTAAATGAACACTATAAGATTTTGACTGTGCAGGCAGGCCCCCCCCGCCCTTCGTTGCTATCACATTTAGGCTAACCGCTAGTTCACACACTATGATTCTACATTTACTGTCATCGCCCTGCAACGTTCACAGGCGGCGGGGAAGACTTGTGAGAGGGAGAGGGTTTTTTTCCCTTTAGAAAAGCATTACCCCATTTTGTGGCTTCTCTCTTTGAAGACCAAAAAACCGACTGGTCTTATTTACCCAAAGAGTGCAGTAACAACAGAACTCCACTGTCCACAAACCCCAGCCCAGACGCCTCTTAATGCGTGCGGGTGTAATTTTATGAAGGCTGGGTGGTTTTAAATCAGGCCGGGGTGTAATTGGAGTTTAGCTCTCCCACTAACTGCCCCTGAACAGTCTAGTTAATTCTTAACAGCTCCCTTCACCTATTCCTTTTTCCCTCTCTCTCGTCTGCCCGGTTGCAGCGTTTTGAACATTTTTAATGGGATCTCTCTCTTTGCCCATAAAGGATTCTCCATGTTCCTAACTAGTGATGTGAGGGAGTTCGTCAGGTCAGGGTGCTGTGTGTGTGTGTGTGCGTGTGTGCGTGCGTGCGTGTGTGCGTGTGTGCGTGTGTGTGTGTGTTGAAGCTCTCAGTGCACACACTGTATACAGGTGTGTGTGTGTGTGTGCGCGCGACTTGAAGCTTTCAGGGTATACTGTATACAGGTGTGTGTGTTCGTGATCTCATATTGCACGTGTGTTTATGCACATTTTAAGGTATCGGTCGAGGCAAAGGGATTGCTAACGAGAAGCACATGCTTCGGCCAATGACTGCCTTTCGCTGGAAAGGACCCGAGCTGCAGCGTTGCTTTAACTTATTAAAGGCAGTAAAATTGATGCTTCCTCCTGTTTTCCCAATTAAACGCAGAAGCGCCGTCTCTTTTCGGGCCTCGTTCGCCCCTTTTGCTTTTCCAGGGGTTCAGCGAGCACATCTGGATCCAATAGGCAGCGATAAGACTCCCTGTATGGCCACTCCGAGCGACCACGCCTGGGACCAGTTTGAGCTGGCCTGGTTTCTGGGAGCCTGGTATGAATGTTACAGGGCGGCCTGTCAGTGGTTCTGGTCCAGTGGAGAGCATCCCTCTTAACACTTTCCTTAATGAAAAGCCCCCGGGTCAGACTCTGCTCTCCCAACTCTATTAACATATCTTGGCTGACTTCTCCTGGAGGCCTCCGTTCCCCCCCACCCCCTGCAAGTGGCCAGGGTCAAACTCATAAAGGTGCTGGGCTAGCCGACAGGCTAACACTCTATCATGTTTTGCCTTTATTCCTTTCATTCTGTTGTTTTTTGAAGCAGCTCTGTGGAGATCTCAAAATATGATTACAGGAAAATGAATGACTTGTTTTTGTTTGTATACACTTTTTAAAAAGGATAAAGAATTGATATATTCCCTATTCTGGCCATGTCAGAACAATAGACCGCAAGGACCTTTTTTCGCCGTGCTATCCCTTTTGAGTGTTTGACAGACTGTACTCTGTTGCTGTTTATACATTCAGTCTAATAAACTATTCAACCAATCAATAGATGAAAGGCAAACATTCTACAATCTACAACACGTTGCAATAGTATGCTTGATGAGCTTGTAGATTACTATTTTAGCTATTTGGCGTACAATGAAATGTATAGGTTTTAAGTGGTTACTTGCCGTTGGTTAACTATAACCTGCTCCAGTCTCTCTGGTTACAATCTCGGAGAGAAGCTGCAATCAAAATGGACCAGCGTTTGGCCGAATCTTTTGCACCCTGTTACCGATAATTTCCAATGGCACCAGATATTGAATAGAGCATTCAACCTATTAATATTTGCAATAAAGGGGGCGACAGCTTTACTATTTTCCAAGATGTGGTCATTGGCTTCCCATGGAGCGTTAAAGGTACAACCAGTCATTCATCCGTTTGGCTTCCCTCCTGTTCTGTTTATGTTTCAGCTGACGAGGCCCAGAGACAGTTGAGCATGTGCATTCTGTACCACATCAGCGTGGACGACAGATTCAAGTCCATGTTTGCCTACACAGACTGCATACCACAGGTAAGACTGGCTAATGTACGCCGCCCCCCGGCCGCAGACGGCTGCATTAGCATCGGCAGTGGCTAAACGGGACCTGGGAATTACGCATGTGAGACGGGGAGAGAGAGGGAGACGAGGATGGAGAACAGGAGAGAGAGAGAGAGAGAGAGAGGGGTGAGGGAGGGACGCGCGGACCACATCTGGGCCCGAAACCGCCAGAGGACGGCTGCTCAGTCTTCTTTCTCGGCGCGATGACAGCTCTCTGTTTTCTCTCCTCGCCCTCTCTTTCCACCGGTCGGAGCCCTAAAGAAAAGCCTTGCGTCATTTCATCTAAAGAGCCCCTTTAAGTCTAATTTATGCCTCATCGTATGCGTACTTCGCTTAAAAAAAAGAGAGCTGATTTTCAAGTGTAAACACAACGGGAAAATGTGTTAATTTTGGCGAGGGCCACTCTTATATAATGAAGTTTATATTGCGCTGTAATCAACAGGTGATTGTTCTCTGCAATATTAAATTAAATTGCCTCTAATTAGGAGACATTAACAGTGCAGCAGAACTGGTTTGTCCAAATTAAATTTACTTGCAGTCAAGGCAATTACCTTAGCCCACATAATAAAACGATATATATTAGAGTGTTTCAGTTTTTTCACTCGAGAGTTATGGTTATTGCGGATTGACTTGACCGGGGTCAGTCGCTCCTCTCATCACTGGCGATTAGCTAAACGTTGGTTGTGTTTGTTTGCTGAGATTGGGTGTAAATGCTGGCCAGATGTGGCCCGGCGGAGCCGAGTGTTTGTTCAGAGGGTCGTGTCGCCAGCAGATATGCCCCCCGGGTCCGCTGTGGCAGAGAGGATGCTGGGTAGCAGCGTGACCAGGAAGTGACCTCCGACCCGAGGCTCCCTCCTTCTCCTCTCTCTTCTTCTCCTACTCTTCGTCTCACCCTTTCTCCCACACCTTCTTGCTCTGTCTTGCTGTTTCTTTAGCTATGTTTCTTTTTGTCCTTTCATCTGGCGTCTCCCTTTCTCTTCTTTAGCTTCTTCCTGTCCACTCGCCCTCCTCGAACCTCCTTTGCACCTTTGGATGCCGCGCCCCTCCCTGTCCCGGTTTCTCCTTTGAGGAAACATACGTACTGCACATCCTTATTCCTCACCGACTCACTCGTTGTTTGGGACTCGAGGTTGTGCATCGAGGGGTTGTGTTCTGAAAAAAAGCCGCTGAGATGAGATTTTCAGTGCACGGCACAGGCGTGCAACCAGGTGTAAATCAGGCTTTATCCTTGCATCTTTTTCTACTAATACCTCTCTCTCACTCTCGCTCTCTCTATTGCCACTTTCCCAGGGCAGTCAGTGACCTATGTCATTTCCCCTTTCCCAGCTCCAAACGGGGGTCAACCCTGTACACGGAGGGAGATGCTGGTCGAAGGGTTACAAGAGGAGGGGTGTTAAAGGTTAAGGGAGAGGAGGGGTTCAGGGTGAAGGTGGAGATGGGATGGGATTGGGGTGTGGGGGGGTCTGGTTGGTTCGGGCGGTTGGTGGACTCTGCGCTGTGGTGCTGCTGACTGGGCCTCCGGTGGCCGTCTGTGGTAAATAAGCACAGGCAGGTGCCAGAGAGTCTAGACAGGACTGATTTGGGGTCCGGGGCCCCTGGTATGTGATACCCAAGCCGAGCCCGGCCCAGTCTCTCCCTCTCTCTCTCTCTCTCTCTCTCTCTCTGCTCCCTCCCTCTCACTCTGATTGCACACTGCTGACTCCTCACAGGGCCCCCCCCTTCAGCTTAGAGCTTTTCCTGTTTAATGTTAAATCAGTGCAGGGGAGATGGACGGACGGATGGAGGGGAGGGAGAAAGAGCAGGAGGAGGTGGACATTGGCCGACTTAAGGAACGTGGGGTGACTCTGTCTCGTTGGAACTATGCCTATTCCTCTCTCTCTCCCTCTCTCTCTTTCTCTCTCTCCCTCTCTCTCTCTCTCTCAAAACACACACACACACACATTTCCATTTGTGTCGTTGCGCTGGTGCCTCTGGCCCCTCCTCCCTCAGCCTTGCCTTGCTCTGCGGGGCTCAAAGCCCTGTGACTGGCCCTGACGTGATTGGAGGAGACTGCTGGGATGCTCTTTTATGAATCGGAGGGCTTTTTCAAGACGACAAATTGTGAGCAGGCACACATACATACATACATATGAAGAAAGGTTGCCCTCACTGGCTTTCCTCCTCCCTCGATCCCTCCCTCGTCCCCCAATGCTCGCTCACTCTTTTTCCCCCTCTCCCTCTCCCTCTCACTCAGGTCTGGCCCTTGGGGGCTGAGGCTCAAATTTGATTAAGGACACAAATTACCCTTCGCTACCTTTTCGCGGCTTACATCACAGAAGAGCACCCGGCTCGTGGTTACCCACAGAAATCACTGAAATTACTCGGCACATGGCTCTCTATCAAAACTAGACGGTTGTCTGTCAAAGGATGTGAGGCACTGAAATACTTTTTTAAGAAACTGTGAATAGCTGAACTGAACTGTGAATAGACGGTGAGAATTTTCTGGAAAATGGTATCCCTCACAGTTCGGCCCTGTTGAACAGGTGCCCAGACCAAACCGTGCAGCGCGCAGTGACTTTGATTCTGATGAATTGAAAAGGGTGGAACCTGTCATAAACAAGTGTATAATGCTATATCAGTGTGTCGTCCACAGTAACAGTCTTTGTGTTGAGTTGTACTTTCATGTGAAATGTGAAATGTACTCCATTCTGCAAACTGTTAATAAATACTTCAATCAAAAAACTTTACCCCTACACCACCCAGACACCCCACAGTGATTGGATCGTAGGATATCATGTACAATCAATAGCACGCTGACTTTAAATGGAAACTGTCTTTTGTTGAATCTTACTGAATTATTTCATTAGCTGACATTTGGATCATTGTATTTATAGATCATGAAAATGGTGCATGACTGTGCAGAGGACAGGATGGATGCCGAGCTCATCTCCTTCTGCATCAACCTCGCTGCCAACAAGACCAACGCACAGGTTATCTGTGAAGGTATGATATGCACACATGCAGGTACATAAAGTAGCTACATAATAAGCCATGGAATAGTGCAGCACATTTTTGTTCATGCTTTAAATCTAAATGTGCTTTAGTACGTGAACACAGATGAGTACATCTTCAATTCCTTTGTGCATTCATGTTTCTGTGGCCCACTAGGCAATGGTCTGAAGATGTTGATGAAGAGGGCACTAAAACTGAAGGATGTTTTGATGATGAAGATGATCAGGAACTTGTCTCAACATGACGGAGCCACCAAGAACCTATTCATAGTGAGTAATAATCAGACTGTTGTATTAAGCACAATTGCCAAGTCATTTTATTTGTATAGTACATTTTTAAACAATAGGACCAAAAGTACATTTCCAAATAAGAATGACAAAACAAAAACGCATACAAAGACAAACGGAACAAAACGAAGTATAGCGTCGTAAGAGGGTATTAAAATAGATAAAATATATTCAGTGGAGTGGACCTGACAAATCTATGATCAAGTATTTCAGAATTTGAATGCGCTATGGTCCATCGTCCATGCAAACTCCTCCCCAGATAGTGTGCAAGGGTCCAGTAGATGATATTTATTTCATCTGTTTTATTGGCCCCCAGGAAATAATGATCCAGCATGTGTTAAGCAGCCACAATCCACAAGGGGGGGGGGGGGGGGGGGGGGGGCC
>OOFJ01109856.1:0-10072 GCA_900323375.1 Benthosema glaciale
CGTATACGTGTGTGCCTTTGGTTTTAACCTTTATCTGTTTTCCTCCCTCTGCTGACCTTTCACCTCTTTTTGAGCACTAACCTTCGACTATTGAGTTTACACGTGTGCACTGCACACACACACACACACACACACACACACACACACACACACGCACAGCCGCACACATTATGCACACGCACAATATTATGTGACAGGCTAGAACCATTTCCATATCCCGGGACTTAAAAATGTACCACATTTACTGGTTGCAGGGATTGTACATACCGTAATATCTCTTTAGAGATCATGTTTTCTTCATACTGAGAAATACAGCAGCTACTGCTTAATGTAGTGGTGTAATACATATGCAAAGGACAGACATTCAGAGATTTCTGAAAAGTGTAGCTCTAGCTGGAACACTTTAAAGGATCAATTCTCCAGGCTTAGTATCATTCCGCAGCCCAATGTTTCCCTTTGGCTTTGTTGTGAACAACATTGATTGATAGTTTGGGCAGTTTTTAGTTACTGTAGTGTAGTAGGGCATGACTGAAGTCTAGTGGAGGTCAATGATTGGTTGGAAGTTAGGCTACAACTCAACTTGTGTGAACCTCCAGTGAGATGCAGTGATACATAACACAGAAACTGGAAACAGAGGGTGAACTTAAGCCTATAACCTCAGAACCTCTTGTAAACCTTGCGAGTTAAAAGATAAGACATTGTGCATTATTGTATCCTCTCATTATTTAAAAAATATTACCAAGGAAATAAACTAAATCCATATCAACTCCCCAGTCCATGCCCTCTTCCAGTTTTAAGACTTTATCCAAAGGTGACCTTATGGGGTGTCATAAGACTCCCATCCAACTCTCTCTGCCATGGCTATCTCTTTTTCGTGACCCACGGGTTGAGAACCCCTGCCCTAGGGGACACAGGGAGAACATGCAACTCCACACAGAAAGGCCCTTTCGCCAACCCACTATGGACACTGATGACAGAGGCCCTGAAGAGACGATTATCTGTGGGTTGAGTGGTGGGGTGCAGATGGCCTAACGGTTAAGGCTAGGCGACCACATATAGGCCTATAAGCTCTAATGCGTGAGGCCCGGGTTTGATTCACAAGCCTGACGGCCTTTGCTGCGTGTCACTCCCCATCTCTCTCCCTGTTTCCTGTCAGTCCCTACTATAGCCTACTATCAAAATCCAAAACAAATTGTTTAATTCATCATTGTCATGAACACGAGCATTGCAATTTTGCCTGGAACATCAGTATAAGAAATCACAGTGAGTCTTCCAGTGCTGAAATGTAGATCAAAAAGGCAATTTGCTATAAAAACCCATAGACAGACATAACCACTTTAAACCTGCATCCCTATTTTGCGCATGTGTTGAGAACTTGTAGATGGCTATTTTCTGTACTTCTGTGTGACACCGTCATACAACAAAGTTTAAAATAGGGATTTCATTCATAGGGGAAAAATACATATCGACATGAACTATTGGAGATACAAGATTTCTGCCCGAAAGCAACAATATCAAAGCATGAATTCAAGGGCTTCAGAAGATTAATAGAGTGGTTTTCCTTTTTCAAAACCTTTTCAAACTGAATGGCAGATGGCTGTGATGTGTAAAAGCAGCATGTGCTATATTTACACCTACGCTTACAAAGTGTGTTAAAGACTGGTTACAGTATAGTTAGAGTGGCCTTTTATTGTTGCAGTGAAATGCAATTAAATAATCAGAACAATGCAGGCTCACATAACCACATTGTAAGTGTGCACTTTTGAGCGTCAGGGCTACAGTATCAATATGCATTTGGATTCAATAGCAGACTTGTCTACAGTACTAATTGATTTGTCTCTTGTGTTTGTGATATTGGAACATAAAAATAAATTTGAGAAAGTCTTGTGGTGCATAACACGTCCTCAACCTGCTTGATAGGCCAAAGATATTTTCTTCCTTTTAAATAAAATATGCAGACTTTTTCTAATGTATGCTTTTTATGTATTCTTGCTTGTTGTTCCTCATATCTACCAAGGATGTGTTTTCTGGAGAATGTTGTACTTTTTTATTTTTTTATTCATTAGGGAACACGGATCCTGAAGCCCTGTGGGCTCTTAAATAAATCAGACTTTTATCTGCCATTTTTTTTACCCTCTCCTTCATAAATTATTAAAATTAATAAATCCACAACAATGGGGCACAGGCAGGCACTCTGTCCTTCCTCACTAGAAGTGTCCCCATGGAGTACTGTTTTATTATCTCTTCCTATATCCATTCATCATGGCTCAGGCTTACAGATGACAGCTCTGGACAGATCTGTATAATCACCCAGACCAGAGTACTCAACCACAGTATTTGTGTCAAGTATAGAAAGTTTAGAAACTCCTGGTCCAATATTACTCAACTCAAGTCAAATTTGAGCTTGAGTTAAAATATTGGAATACTTTATTTTAAAAATATTAAATTCGAACTGTAACCCTTTTCTTACTTTAATCTGATGTTATTATATCCAAGAACGAGTGGTACAGGTGAAACATTACATGACTCCATTTGTCTTTGAAATGTAGTGGACCAAGTCATAAGTTTCCAAAATTAATTAAAGATGGAGTGCCGTGATTTTCCAGTATTTCATGCGTTTGGCAAACCAGGCATACTTAATGAACTGTTGGTCGTGTCCATATAAAAACGACATTTTACAAATTCTTTATTTTTTAAAATAAATGAATTAATTAATCTTCCTCCTTATATAATAATACCCGATGATCATGTTTTAGGGTGAAAATAAAATCCCGACACTCTCTTTAAGTAAAGAACAGACAATCAAAAAAAAAGTACTTTGTTACTGTCCACCAGGGCTGGTAGTATCCATTTATCATGGCTCCCAGTACAGATGACGGTGCTGGGCAGATGTGTGTAATCCTCATCCAGACGGTGGGTGCGAGCTGTCATGCCCTTCCAGATACACTGTGTGCTTGGTCAGCTGGTTCCTCTCCCCAGGAGTTCAGAATGACCCCGTCGGTCGAGAGAACGTACTCTCTGTGTCGGCACAATTTTTTTTCTTTTTTTGCTGTGAAAGAGCGTCCTAAAACAGATGTTGTACCCCTGCAACCTTAGACAGTTCATTCAACGTCTGTTGAGATGAATAACTCTGGTATAGACACCAGACACCGACATGCAGCTGATGAATCACTAAACAAGAGTCTGAACCGTTGTGTTTTTATTATACCCGCAGATTGTGTCTTTGTGTTAAATCTGATATACAGATATTCATTCTATTTACTGGATGAATGGAATCAGTTTCCCAAACATAGGGCCACGGCTCCTTGTTTTATGGGTCATGATGAGTAAATATCCATGTTTTAACCGTGACTACAAAATATTTGTTCAAACATATTTTGGAAAGTTTTCAAATTAAAAGTCTGTTCTGATTTTTAGTGAAAAAATATAGTGAAAATCTTTAATAGTGAACTCTTCAAGCTCACAATGTGTCATAATCTGTCTGCGGTGCAAGTCAGTACAGTGCATGTTTGACAGCCAAAGCAGTAGTCCAGTATGATTATCACAAATTTTGGTCATGAACATGGCGACATGACATGATAAAATCTCTAAAAACACATATTACACACATAAAAACCCCATAAAGGTTATTGTGTCCTAAATATCATTAAAATAAGATCTGGTTGCAAAAGGGGTGATAAGTGACCCTTTAAGTTTCACATTAGAAATATGAACTGAACAAGACATTTTGCAGGATGCTGAAATGCAATAGACCATTTATTTGTTTACGAACATTGGGACTGGGCGCACGGGTGACTGTTTCAAGTAATCAATTCCAAACAGATCTCCAAACCTGTTGTTTGGGGAGCGCTGGGTTCAGTCCATTCAACCTCCTCTTGTGAGTTGGCTAGTGAGGAGCACCCTAGGAGACATTTATACTTCATTGTGCAAGAGCATTGCGCACAGTAAACAGCTGATATACAAGCTCACGCTGCGTCGCGGACGTGACTGTTGTGAGCTTAGAGGTCTGGGTGTGCGACACCATCGCAGGACGAAGAATAAATTATACTTGATGGGCTGCAGGTGCGTGTGTAGCGGCGTGCACAAACAGGCTCTGCTGTTGTGATCAGGAGCGCACCTCCTGTTGTTATGACAGCGACTGGAGGTGTGGTTTTGAAGTCCACTGTTTTGAATTGCTATTATTGTTCAAACACAACAGAAACCAAGGATTATATATTTCAAGGGCGAGAGATCACAATAAAAATCCTAATCATTCTTCCTACACACTGGGAGAAAAACAGCATCTGAAAGTTTGATGGTGCATTTTTTACACGTGATTGCAGTGAGAACCTTTCCATTGAATCTTATGAGAGGCAGGTTTCTTCTGCAGCCACTTAGTGCATAGTGGTGTTTATCAGTGTGACGTCATCTGTTAAGGCGTCTATACACTATTTACTGACCCCCCAGAGTAGTCTATGGAGAGGCTCCAACTAATTGAAAATTCTGCTGCAACTATAGGCTATACAATACACTGCTCTACACTGGCTCCTTGTATCTTAGAATGGGCTTCAAAGTCCTTCTACTTCTAAAGCACTAAATGGGCTGTGACCAGACTAGTTTACTGACTCACAGTGGTGGAAAAAGTATTTGTGTTTTTTTTTTTCTTAAGTAATATAAGCAATATACTGTAGAAATACTCTGTTACAAGTAAAATCCTGGAAATTAAAATGTACTCGAGTAAAAGTACAAAAGTGCACCAAAACGTACTTAAAACCCATTATGCAGAATGTCCCATTTGAAATAGTTTGAAAATAGCAGATCTACAAGCTCACAATGTGTCGCAATGTAACACATTGTAAGAATAAGGGGCCTGAAGTGACAAGGGAAAGGGAAATAATGAACCTGCTCCGCTTGTGGTATAAAATCAGAGGTATTTAATAGGTGTCATGCTAGACTAGAGTGTAGCTAGCATACATTTCCAGTTCCACGCAGACACACTTTCAGAGAAAAGTCTATTTTGAACGATTCTTAAGCTCTACTATCTAAAGACCCAGAGCACAATGTGGCAGGTAACAGATCGCTGGGAAAAAAAATGAGAGGCTTGGATGAGAGGGTGTTGCTGTACGTAGACATCTATCTGGCACTTGAGTCAAACTCCTCTGGGCAGAAATATGACATTGTCACCTACCTACAATATATCTGCACATTGAGTTGTATCTGAGCACCAGCTATATATCATTGGCTTCCACACGCGTCAGAAGAATATCTTTCCTCCCCACATTGGCACGTCCAAAGTGACCCGGTTTTAACTTCAGACAGATATGTGTGTGAGAGTGATAAAGTGGCCATGTGGGGCATATCAAATGTGTTCTAATGGCATGGTGCAGCTTCCATCCGGACTTCCTTGCTAATGTGCTGTTAATTGGCAATTAGGTTTCCACCACATGTTTACTGCTCTCCAAGTCCTCCCAGCGCCTTCTGTGAGCAGCAGCTATTCCAAAATGGAATCCTTCAACACTGCGAGTGATGTGAGGGCATTAATGACGCACATTTATTAAGAAAACACATTTTATTTGAAGCCTTTGAGATCTCCAAAGCTTTGGGGGTGTGTAGACTCTATAATACCTTGTATGAGTACCACATTACCTGTACAGCCACATGTGACAGGGTAGTCACTATCCTGTCACAGGATAGTCACAGCAGGATAGTCATTTGATCATCCTCCAAGTGAAAGATGTCTGTGTGTTGCCAGGTGTTGTGATTGCCTGCTGAGACTGAATTTAGATGGATCATCTGCCTCACGACTCGTCCTTTACAAAGTGAATGTTGGCGGTTACACCACAGGTTAAGAGCAAGATGACTCATATCATAACTGTATAGAGTCAACCATAATATTGTTTGCCGCCGCAAAATATATTAATAGCTGAAAAGGGTCTTACGTATGAGATCTCTGCAGAGGTCTACATCAAAGTGAAAATTGAAAATTGGTTGAATATATGAATTACAAAAAAAGAAACACAAGGAACTAATGCTCTATTTGAGATAAATTAGCTTGTTTTTTTTTGTCATAGAGCAGGGGAAGTCATCTTTGATGATGGAGAGGGCCACTATTGTTTCCACACTCACTCCAGGGGTCACATTGTGTATCTGCTTTCCCACCAGTAGTATACTGTAAACACACTCAAATAGCCCTCAATACAGTTCAAATATATTGGACATACAGTACCTTTCTCATGATTAAATGCAGCTCAAAGTGCTTTACAGAGCAATAAAGAAAGAAAATCATACCTGTGTACTTTTCTGCTCTCACTTTTATCCTCATTATGTACTTTGCTTTGCCAATCAAATCATCGCTATGGGGTGATCAGCCAATCAAATCATTACAATTCACACAAACACAAAGCTGGGCATAGGAGCTAGCGCCCCTCAGAAAAGAAGCAGGTGAAAAGTTGAAAAGAAGCAGCTTGGACCCTCATGCATTGAAGGAAGCATCATGAGATCAGTCCGATGCTCTCCCCAGGTTGGTAGAGGGGGTGTAGAGCTCATGATTACGTTAGATAATTGACACTGGGTGAAAAAAATGGGTTACAAAGTCTTGGGATGAAAATGTACAGTTTTATTAGCCGGGATTATACCAGCGTGTTTCAGGCTAGCCACTGCACTGACCGCTGAGTTGTTTGTCATGAAAATCCACTTTAAAACGGTGTAATCACTCGTCCTAGTGTTGAAAAATATTCCAAAGTGCTCAATCACATCAACACAGCAGACGTGGAAGCACACAGCTCCTCTCTGGTCTGAGTTGTGCTTCAAAGATGTCTACGGAAGCTGCCTGTCTAAGCTGTAGTGGGAGTCCTAAAAGCCAATGTAGTGAAACTAAGACTGGAGTAATATGTTCTCTCATCTTAGTTTTCGTTAAAACTCTGACTGCCGCATTTTTGTTGTTTTCTTTAGCAGGCCAGAAAAAAAGTGCATTGCAGTAACAAGCGTAGAGAAGACAAAAGCGTGGATCAATGTTTTTGCATCACCCAACGATAGTATAGTCTCTAATTCGTGCAGGTTTTCTAAGATGAAGGAAAGCAATCTTGGTATGAAATTCAATTCAGAATCAATAACATTTACTGTAGTGTTACTTTCTACAGTCATCGTTTACGTATTATTGATTATCTCTGCCCACTAGAAACAATTATGAGAACTTCATCTTATACTCATTTAGTTTAATACCAGTAAGGCGCCTGAGGGCGAGAAGCAACGTGTGCACGGATCTGCCTGGGTGACAGCAGACTGCTGGACGAACTGGACGAACAATACAATTTATAATAAGTAAGCAACACTTGCTTTTTCTTTTTTCATAAACTTCTGTAGTGTACATTTCAGTGGAAATTCAAGATGAATATGAACTCTCATAGTACAGACTGTACTATAATTTAGGATGGAATTTGAACCCAGTTTTTTCCTTTACCATGATTGATAAATACAGTAAGCCACTTAGTGCTGTTTCCAGGCAGCAGAAAGAATCACATTTCGGCAACTGATCCGAAGTCCTGTTAGTCTGAACATGCATTAACGTTGGCAAACATGCATTAAGGTCGGTGAACATGAATTAAGATTGGCTAACGTGCAATAGGATTGGCGAACATGCGCTGCTCCCCGTGGTGCGGTTATGTTTAGGTATAGAGTTAGAGATAGGGTTAGTAATGATCAAACTAACAGGAGTGGAAACAATGACATATTTACCACCGTACGTTGAGATTCCCAAACTGCAAAGTAAAATGCTTCTTTATTCGGCTATATCTCTCTCTAAATGGGAGACTTATTGGAAAATAAAATAGATATTTAAAAGTTTGTCCAAACACATCACAGCAAGTTTGCCAACAGTTCATAGAAGTGATGCTTATCACGTAATCGTGAAGTGCATTCGTAAATCTACTCTGGTGCAGTGTGGATTCAGAGCTCTCCCATCAAAGTGCAGCGGAGCGAAGAATTGGTTTGAAATTTATGAAGGAGTACCCACGGTGTCGAGATGGCAAGCAAACATTATTACTATGAGGAATGTGTTACTTTTGATAACATTAATAATATTTCGTTTTAAGACGTGTGTATAATGTGTCAAACTTGAGTGTTTGACACTCAAGTTTGCTGCTGGACACCTCTCTCTCCTCTCCCTCCCAGCAACTTTTTATTTTATTTTTTTGCTTGTGTTTTGTGTTCAGTTAGGTTTGCTTTTTCCCATACATACATGACACTTCCCCACATCCATGCATTCATTACACCACTGAGATAATGCAAATGTACACATATCCTATAACAGATCTGTGCATATTTAATTATTAGTTGAATAAATGTGTACTACTTGTGTGGTCTTCGACAAAATGGGGGATCATTTGTCTTGTTTAGTGGACTAGTTAATGGCTTTTTGGCCCAGTTCGTTTGAATGTGAAATGATGCACCATAGCGCAAGGGACGGGTTCCCAAACTTTTCAATGCCTCGCACTGTGAGGCATTGTGAGCTTCTAGATCAGCTATTTTCACAAAGTTTCTTCTTTCTTAGTTATTTTGTATTTGGTATTACAATGTTCGAATAGTCCTTAAATTATCACTTTAGAAATGTGCAGATCAGCCTGTATACACTTGCTGTATTGGTTTGTTTACTGTTGAGTGAGAAAACAATTTTGCACATTATCTAATCATCTGGGGACCCCTTAGTTTGGGAACCGCATTGCACTACGGTAAATTTTGGTGATGCTTAATTTGTTTGTTTGGTCTCTAATTTGGCATGGGAGCTGAGATTATTGGGTATGTCTTTAGTACAGTGTTGGCTGAAGGATATTTTGAAATTCATATCAAGACTGTTCACGAATCACTCTAGAGGCCATAAAACCACAGATGAAAGGAACCTGCAACGTTAATAGCAGTATTTTTCTGTTCCATTGCCAATAAAGGCTCAGACTGAGCAATTGTAAAACTATTTTCTTTCTGGAATCACATTATCGACCTGGCGGAGTACTGGGATTGGGATTTGTCATTTTATTAGGGTGTGGCTCTGTGGAAGGATAGCCTGTCTGTCTGTCTGTCTGTCTGTCTGTCTGTCTGTCTGTCTGTCTGTCTGTCTGTCTTTCTGTAAAAATCCTCCGATACTGTGACCGTTCTCTCGTCAAATCATCATCACTAATAAAAAGCAACATTTTGCTTACAGTATATTACTTAGTTATAGCTCATGTGTGGAGCAGTGATAGGGACTCTTTTGAGACACTTAAGTCAGCCTTAATGATCCAGACTTGTCCTTGTGAACTATCTTTTTCCTTTCTTTCTTTTTTTTGCATTAACATTAAAAAAATACTCACAATGTCCCTCTATCATGCATAATGTTACGTAGGGGAGACAGTGGCTCAGGGGTAGAGTGGCTGGATGGTAAACACAAGGTTGCTAGTTGGAACCCAGACTCCCCCAGAGTTTGTGTCGATGTGTCCTTGAGCAAGATTCTTAACCCCTAATTGCTCCTGATGTGCTAGTTGGTACCTTGCATGGTTTCCGCTGCCATTGATTGATTGATAATTTTATTAGACAACAATAACAATAATGCAAACAGTACAATGTACAGTCATGCACAGCTTTGGTCCAAAAGGACAGCACCGAAGAAAGACCTTGCGGTCTTGTTTCCATTCGGGTCCCATGTATTCATTCATTCACAACAACAACCGTAACAATAAATCATTAAGATTTGACAAACACCTTAAATTTACCTGTACAGGTTGAAATATAAATCAATTAATAATAATAAAGGCAAAAAGTTTTTTTTTTTTTTTAAAAGGGGTATATATGTAATATGAAGTATGATTTGGCAAGGACATACCATATTTATGGAAATAAATAAAAGTGACACGGAGTACGGGGGACCAGATGTTCTGTTTGATTTGACTCTTTTTTTTAAAAAAAAATTTACGTTTTGTTTGCTTCCCCAAAGAAGGATCTAATGTTGTCTTAAGGCCTACGAACGAATTGTAATCTTCTTTTATCATCCGCTGCAGACTAGACTTGGGTGGCTAGACACAATTAAGGCATGTTTCCATAAAATCTGGAGGATCGTGATCACTAT